>PVJD01009730.1:0-27802 GCA_004026545.1 Mormoops blainvillei
TGTCTAAAAATGAGTTATCGAGGTTGCACAGAGCTCTTGTGCTGTAAGATAGGTGATCTTAGGCTGTACAGCCCGCTATAGCCCTCTACTTACAGAGATTAAACTTGTTTTTTTTCAGTTAAAGATGGGAAAATGCACTTGGCTTAACTTTAAAGTGTTGGAAACCAAAAATTAAACTTTTTAAACAGTTTTGAGGACATGCCCATATTTTTAGTGAAGAGAAAGACGAACCTTTTTTTTAAAATCTAAGAAATGAGGTAATGCAAAGAACATCAGTGGACAAGCTGCCATTTCCTAAATTTAAATAATCTGGGGTCGGGGGTGTCTGGCCACAGTGGTTACAGCTACCTGTCTTGCCATCCAGGTCATTTGTTTTCTGTAGTCAAACTCTGAACACCTGTTAGAAAACTATGGAATACCCTCTGTGAGCTTTGGTTTTGCCTGCTTGGCACTTCATGCTTATTGATGAAATGCAGCTAGCTGTGTAATGAAACCCAAATTTAAAAAAAAAAAGCCTTAAGGGCTCTGTTCTAATACATTGTTTATGCTGGAGTGAAAATTGACTGCACATCGCTCGGGTTGTGCAATTTGCTCCCGAAATATTCCTATTCAGGAAATCCTGCAAATAGCAATATTCATTTTGAAAATCACCTCGCAAAACCCTTAGCAAGCTGAGAAACATAATCAATGAGATCGTGATGTAGAGGGTGAAAATTAGGCATAATCACAACCCTTTGCCATCAGTCAGCCCACTAGAAGGCATGCCTTTGAATTTTGATTTTCGAATCTACTCTCAGTTTAGACATAAAATATGTTGATTTCAGATTTTAGAAATGATCATTAAATGGCAAGAACCAGGGACCAGTTAAAATTTCTGTAAAGGGTCTTCTTCTGTTTTTAATCTTTAATGAATGTTTTCAGTAATGAGCTGCAGGTATACTGTTTATCTGACATAAAACTGCCTAACTACTGCTTTCCAAACTTTTTATTAGGGGGGGAAACGTGTAATTTTACATTTAAGTTTTAGTGACTAAAATGCTTTCATATTGACGATAAGGAGGGTTTTTCCCTCCCTTAAAAATGACTTTCCTTCTGTGGTCTATAAATAAACACGACATACTACTCTGCTGGCTCTTCCTTACCAGGTAAGAAACTTAATTCCCGGTAATGTCAAGTCCACACTAAAAACTACCAAAGGACACAACTGTAGTGACTGAATGACAAAGTATCTGAACACCAAAATCCTTCTCTGCATGTGTTCACATGCTGTGAGTGTCGTCAATGAAAAAAATTGCAGTGGATAACTTAGTAGGCAAGAAAGACTTTATTCCAGAATATTGCAATAAGGGAGAGAGAGCGGACTCAACTGGCACAGAAACAAAAGGCAGGAAGGATTTTAAGCACTGGAATGAGCTAGTGGAAAAGTACCACCGGGAGAACATTAGAGGGGTGGTTGGTTAATGTGATTAAGCCATTTGTGTCTGCTAATTGTCACTTATTGAAGGCTGGCTACTGTCCTCCCACGGAGACAGGGAGGCTGAGTACTATCCTTCCTAATACCCACATTTCAAGGGGTGGCTCCCAAGTCCTCGAGAAAGACATGCCTGGGTTGTAGATAAACCCCTCAAATAGGCAGAGAAGGAATTTACAATAAACCCCTGCCTAGTTGCATGGTGAGTGAGGATGTTGTCCTCATTCTTTTTGTCCAATAACTTTCCTCCACTATTTTCAGGACGCCTTCCACAGAAATAATTTCCTACCTAATAGAAAACGCTGGAACATTTTTCTAGAGAAGCACGTTAGACATAAAAGAGGCCAGCGTCCTCTTCTCTGGTTCTCACCTCTCCGATACCACGTCTTAAAACAAATGAAAATAAGTGAAGTCAGAACGCGTATTCAGTTTAACTTCAGCTGGTACACATCTATCTAAAGGGATAACCATTCGCATGTGAATGGCCACATTCCTAAGAGTGAGTTAAAGTAAATGTGCTAAGAAAAGCGAGGCCAGGCCCGTGGTCAGGCAGGCACCTGTCTACAGTTTAGTCGAGCTAAGGAGAATGTCAACGCATCTTCGCCAGTCCTCTCCTGTTCAAGGGAAACCAGGACAGTTGAAGGCTTAGGAGAGCCAGTCCATGTAGTTCATTACAGAAGCTTTACGTTGTTGAAGGACTCACTGAACTGACTTGCAGACTTGGTGGAGAGAGGATATTTGCTGGATGGTGTGAGCAATTGGGTAGTTCATTAGAGGGATTTCCTGTGGAAGTTAGGAGAAAAATGAAAGATTAGTTGTCATTAATTGGACAATAAAACCAAGGGCTAATTAAGAAGATTCCTAGAGCGTGGGTTGGGACCATCTTTTGAAGGCGGGCTGAGGATGGCAGTGGTCGTTTTATGACTGTTTGAACGCTTTCAGTGATGGCACAGACATCAGAGGGGTTTTGGGAAGATGGTCCCCAGTCATGGTCCTCTCCCTGTTCCGTCCTCAGAGAATGAGAGGTGTGAGAGAGGGGCCCACGCAGCTGCAGCTCCCAGCACAGAGCTTGTCCTTACATGAGTCCTTTGAAGTCCGTCGAGTTGTCCAGCTTCAGCTCTCAGGGCTTCTTGAGATCCTGGGGCAAAAGTTCAACTGCAAGACAATCTAGAGTCTGAATAAGGGATCTGGACAGTCGCCTTGTAGTTCTCAGTAGTGCCACGTCAGGAGAAAAATGGGAAACAGTAGTACGGAGCATTGTAGCCAGATATTAAAGGACACTAGAAGAATTGACACAACTGGTAAGAATTGAGAGAATGTGCAAGAAGGCAGGATCCAGTCCAGTGGACAGGCAGGTAACAGGGCCATGCAGTTTACGAGGAAATCGAAATAGCTCAGAGGCGGTGAACGGGACTAGCACGTGATTACCCACAAGGCTGTGCTCCAGTTTTCTGTTGCAACATAACATTTTTGTCTATAGTCACCTGTCTCTTGATCAGATATTCAAAGTGCAATTATTCTTCTTTATAAAATAAGGCTGGGCGCTTCACTTACTCAGGTGCAGCAAGGGTAGTAATTAACCACGCTGGCCTTTCAAGATTTGTTTTTGCTGAAAGTTTTTCATAAAGAGTCATAGATTTGTGTTTTAAAAGCCTCCAGAGGTTATAAAGCCGAGCCAAGGTCTTGCCATGAATTTTCCCTCTGTCCCTATAGATCTGGGTGAATTCCTCTGTTCTTAAAGTCCTCGAAGTATCCAAAGGTTTTCTGGGCCTGCCAGCAAGTAGCCTGCCTCATTAACCCATCAACCTGGACACCCTGGAAGCCGGGGACTAGGTCAGTTTTCCCAAAAGGGCTTTGGAAGCATTGTCTCCAAAAAGTCAAAGCGGTTCCTTAAAAATTGTCCGGTCCTAACTAAATCTATGCACATCATTCTCAAGTATGACATTGCAGGCAAAGCCTTGGTTATATAACTAATTTTCTTAATTATGCCCTGGCACAGGAAGGGCAGCAGATTTTATATTGAACCCATGCAAATAATTGTATCACCATGAAAATAAGAATACTCAATAAATATTTCTGAATTCTGGAGGGACCAAGCAAGGTGAAAAAGGTAAATGTTTCTCTTCTGTGTACAAAACTATAACCTACTAAATTTCGATGAATTGTACATAGCTTGACAGAAAAAGCAAAAGGAGTCTCTTATATCAAGAAAACAGAACATTGAAGCACCAGCAATATTGCAAACAAAAACCCTAATCAAATAATCCTTCATCAGTTCATTCAGTGTCTGTGTAATGGAATCTTGTTTTGCGTGATCTCGGGTCAGCAGCATCATAAACCCAGCAGCTTCTCTGCTAGAGTTCTGGAAATCCTGTGTCAGGCCAGTGGAATGGTCTGAAAGATATTTAAGCAAAGCTAATGGAAGTGCGCGACCGCGGTACCTGGCGAAGCCCCTTCTGTGGGTCTCTGAAGCAGTCCGTTTTTCTTGAAAACAAGCATTCTGGCCTCCCCCGATTGCAACCTCACAGTCTAACAGCCACTACGTGTAAATGACAGAAGGCTTCCAACTGCCATGGTTAAAGACCTGATGAGAGTCCATGTGATAAAGAGATGCGATTGTTTCTGTAGCACAAAACACGTTAAACTAATAACTGGAATTAAGGCTGATAACATTATACTGTTGTGTAATGTTAGGGAAAGCAGCAGCAGGACATATGCACAGCAGGGGCATTAACAAATCACCCCATTACTGAAATGTTTATACCAATAATTACATTTGACCCATATAAGTACAACCTAGGGAAGGTGAAGCATCTCTTCATATTTGATGATGCTTTTCACGCAGCTCGGCATATCAAATAAACCTAATTTTTTTAATAACTCTCTCTGTAGAAGGTGAGAGAACTAGCCTTTTAAGATTTTCTTTTTATTTTTTTTTAAAGATTTTATTTATTTACTTTTAAAGAGAGGGGAATGGAGGGAGAAAGAGAGGGAGAGAAACATCGATGTGTGAAGAGACGCATAGATCGGTTGCCTCTCGCACGCGGGCCCGCTATCCAGGCACGTGCCCCAACCCGGAATTGAACCGGCGACCCTTTGCTTTGCGTGACAACGCACACCCAGCTAACCCACAGCAGTCAGGGCGAATCTTTTAGGATTTTCAAGTCAGTTTGAAATTAAAATTTCATTGAGGATTTGATTCGTGGAAGGCGGAACCTCAAAGGTTGTCAAAAAGGTGAAAAAGTTTGAACACTTTGTTGAATAGGATCATGGGCCACTGAAACAGTGCTTGGCTCCCTGTTCAACCAGTAACAATAAAAGATTTCAAAATAAACATAGGAGGGAGCACGGTTGTAAAAAGACTCTGGCTCTTTCAAATGTGAGATGACTTCGCTGTCTCCAGTAATCAAGGACCCGATAAAATCAACATAAAACACAGGGAATTATTTTGGTAAGACACAGAATCATTGCCTAGGCAGATTGTTCAAAAGATCAAGAAAAACCTTTTATAATCTCTTATTAAGAACAGACCTATAGCCCAAAAAAGTTTGACATTTTAACAAAGAGAAAATTAAACTCTAGCTTTGCATTATTATACCGTTGATACTAAAGCTCATTTTTTATTGAACTTTTGGGGTGACATTGGTTCACAAAAACCATGCAAGTGTCCAACTGAGCAAACTATCATCTGCGCTCTGCATCATGTCTGCTCGTGGCCCAAAGCAAAGTCTGTTTTTTGTCCCCATCCTTTTGCCCAAGCCTATTGAGGTCCCTCTGGTTAAAGTTCTTAAATGTAGAAATTCTGAAGGGTGAAAGACTGACCGATTTTACACACATGCCCTGCCCTTACCAGGGGTATTATATTTAAGGGACAAGGCTCTCACTCATTGACCCTCAGGAATGAATCTGTTGGTGGAAATATCTGTCTGCATGCAGCTGGAAGAGATGCATATGCCTCCCCTCAGATCACACCGTGTAATCCACAACTCCCCTCACTTCTGAACAATCCAGACCACTCCACCCAGTCCTACAAATGGATCCTCACTCGGGCTTGCTGCCAGGTGGTCAGAGCCTGTCTTGATGTGTGAGGCGGTCATTCGTGTTGTCTCTACCGCAAAAGGAAAGTCAAAAATCATATCCAACGCTTTCATCATGTTGTTTGGTATAATTTACATTTCTTTCATAAATTTTATTTTTCCAAATGAATGAATGAATGAACGAACGAACAAACCAGTGGTAGCTTTCAAAGACATCTGGGACTGTAGCCCTGCCTTACTAGTATATTCTGAGGAATCCTAAGAATTAAAGCCCGTCCTTCACCTTGTCCTTCAAAGCCTATTATCTGGAGCCCTGGACTTTTAGCTGGACTCACCAGTGGAACCCCAGCCAGTCAGCTAGGAGTGCGGCCATTGTTCACAAACCCAGCTTCTCAGAGGTTTACACTGTCTAGTTCGCTGTTTGGAATGTGATCGTTCACATCCAAACAGTTACTCCCTTTGATAGATGCGTACCAGCTCGAGTTCAACTGAATGTGCTTTCTGATTGAGTTATTTTTATTTTTTAAAAGGTGGCATCAGGGAGGTGAGAGACAGAAGAGGACGATGACCTCTTTTATGTCTAATGTTCTTTCCTAGAAAAATGTTTCAGTGTTTTCTATTAGCCGTTTCTGTGGAAGGTGTCCTAAAAATAGTTATTGGACAGAAAGCCACAACATCCTCAGTCACCATGCAACTAGATAGAGGTTTATTGAAAATTTAAAATTCCCATCAGTTTAGGTTGTTTCTGGGCAAGAAGATAATTCTGTCTCCAGTAAAACCTTGAAGATTGCTTAAATTTGGAGATCAGCGGAATTCAGCATCGAGTTCTTTCTTTGAGCACTGGGGATCATAATTCTTCCTCTGACTTTTCACCCCCTCTGCTCAACTTCAAAAACCATTGCTGAATTTAGATAGGCATGATAATAGGGAGAGAAGCAAAAGACGCAAGTTCAAATCTCAGGTCTGATACTGGATCTATGACATTGTTTAACTCACTCATCTTAACCTGACTTTCCTCCTCCTTAAAAATGAAAAATGGAGCCAATTATCCTGGGACGCAATTGGATTAAGGTAAAACTAAGGTGGGAACACATTTGTTTAAGGCAATAGTAAGCTATGGTTGATGGGACCTTTCTTGTTGTTGCTGAAATTTCGATAAGAGCCCCTAAGTATATAAAACAAGCTTGCAAACAAAAACCGCTCCAAAAAAGACTGCAAGTAGTCATGAGGCGGTCATGTTTCACCAAACCAAATTGCCCCTGTAAGAAGAAGATGATCAACTGGAGAAGAGTTTCTTGCATTGAAAATTCCGGGAACGAGTTTCAGGTAGGGTTAACACTTTGTTGGCCAAAGGAAAGCAGCATGGCAATTACAGTGTCCTCCCCTGCCAAGCTCCGTTGCAGTGCTCTGCAGACCGTTCTGCTTTTATAAACCTCTCAAAGTAGTTTAAAAAAAAAAACAACAACTATGCTCTTGCACATTTTAATGTTGACATCAATTTTTCTCCCCTGGTATGTTGTAAATATTGACATTTAAAAATGTTGCATTACTCTTTTTTATGTATCCAGTGGAATCCAAATACTATAGCAATATGATATCTCCCATCATCCACTTAAAATACATGAAAGAGGCTCAACTCTAATAAACAGAAGTTTCATATCATTCCTCTTTCTTCTTTAAATCATATTTCCATTCTACTTCCCAAAGAATTGTATCTTAATGTCATATATATTTATGCCACTAAGTCTTTTATTAACCACTCTATCATATTCTGTATGACAAGTACATCTCTGTGGATTTAAATTCCATTTTTAAACAACAATTTCCTGTGACTATAAGGCTCTAGGTATTTTAAAAAACCCTTTAGATTGAGTTATAGCTACCATTATTAATACAAAGTTTACCTAGCAATAGCAAAATTACCTAAATATATGGAAATGTTGATAAATATCAAGCATACTCAGACTTCTCTTAAAAATGAATCTATTAATGAGATGGATGGATAAGTGCTTCATGGTACCTTGATGAAAAGAAGAATTCAGTCATCAATATTTTGAATTGTTTTGATTCGGCATAAATGTGTCTTAGGCACAGATCGCCGTGGGGAGATGTCAGAGGAAGCACACTTTTATTTTGTCAAGTCGGAGGGCTGTCATTGACCAGAAAGTGGTTAACGAACATTTAGTTCGCTTTAGTTCGTTAGTCAACTTTTTGCTCTCGCTACAATGTTACAAAAAGTGGGAATGATAACTGGAACGGCGCCTGTACCTCAGGAACAGACCCAGACAAAAATCCCTTCTAGAAGTGAAGAATGTGGAAATTGATTCCACGCACACCGTCTGTCGCCCACATATTCCTAGGAAAGTTTTTGTGTACCCTAGTCTGAAGATGGCCACTCTAAGAGAGATGAGCATTCTGTGAGAAGCAGCAGAGGGACAGCGCGTTCCCTGGCTGACCACTCGTTAGGCCACCGTAACACCAACTGGTTTATCTCCCTGCAGCCCACGGCTTTAGCCGTCACGCAGCTCCGTACTGCATCAATACTCGGACAGTATCACACTGTTGACTCCTGCGGAGCTCACTGGTGTCTAAAATCACCAGTTCTTTTCCACGTGGCCTGTTTCTAGCTGACATTGCCTTTATCCTGCCCTTGGGCAGTCTACTTTTTGGAAATAGATACAGGGATGACAGCCCCTGTCTCAGATCTACTCAGGGTTATCCACCAAAGCCCCGGAAGTCTCAGTTCTTATTGTTCTGCCCCCCGCCACCAACGTCCCCCTTTTTCTGCCCCCTCCCGAGGAAGAAAAATTGTACTTAACCGCAAACTACTCAAAGCTCTAATCCATGTGTTAACCCATCAGTCCGGCTGATAGTACAGATGGAGAGGAGGCGACCTGCAGGTCCTGACTCCATCACACAGCGTACGTATTGCAACCTCTCAGTTTCAGCTGTGGATTTGATATATCTGCCTTTTATAACTTTATCTGTGTTGTGAAACAGTTCTCAAATAGTCTGGATCCTATGACAGAGCCCTCGCTGGAAACCTCCGCCTATTTTGACATCAGTTCAACCATTCATTTCCTTTGTCAGTTATTCAATTAGCTGCCAAACCCTAATGGCTTGATTTCTTCCCCAGTTCATATTATTCCATTTTTTTCCATAAGCATTCATTTGGAGACTTTATCAAATGTATTGATGAAATGCACATGAACTTAATTCGCCTGTATCCTAGATCAACCTCTTCAGGCAGAAAAAGACATGAGGCTAAGCTAATGAAATTTCTATTCAGCTAACAAATCATTTATTAATAAACTACAACGTCCTACCATGTTAAGTTGGCCCTCATTCTCAATTTGCTTAGACGGGAGTTGATGTATAAATACACCTCAGTGTCTATATCAATGAAGAAACATTTACAATGCCATATAGCAAGTACACTTACAGGATGCGGTAAGAGCCCAAAAGATTAATACCCAGCCCAGCCGAACTGTTGTTTAGAGCACAACGACACAAGTGTGGTCCCTAGCCCAGAAACAGCAGCAGTAGAAGCATCACCAAGAAGCTTGTTAGAAACCCGGATCCTCGGACCTCTCCAGAGACCTACTGAATCAGAGTATATGGGCCCGAAGCTCAAGAACCTGTGTTATCTTAGTTAGAATATGGAGTAAGAGGTAGAAAGCTTCACATCATGACATCATGGTATCTCATGTTCTTGATATTCTGTTTCTATTTCGTCTACCTTTGTCATGTCCACAAAACGGATGCAAGATGAAATCCTGTGCCTTTAAGGAAAAGTCAAATAGTAAATAAAAGTATTTAAACTTTTTTAGTAAAAAAAAGAAAAAGAAAGAAATTGTGTGTTAACAAGCCCTCCAGAAGATAGTCATGCTTAATAAAGTTTATAAAGCTCCAGTCCCAAGAAAGTTTCCCTAGAGGATATGGTCCTGAATTGGATCTTTAAAAGATGAGCGGGAATTGATGAAGTGAAATGTGTGTAAGGGAAAGGGAGAAGGTTCCAGAGAGAAGCAACAAGGGGACTTTGGTAATAAGGGTGAAGGGGAGGAGACAATTTAAAGAACGGTTTTTTCAAGTTTTCGGTGACCTGTTGATGAGTTACAAAATCAGCTTAATGGGTAAAATGAGATAGAATAAAAGATAGGATGGGCTACGTAGAATACAATACAAATTATCACAATATAGTGTGTGTGATATTGGGTGGGTATTATTTTGTGAAACTTTGTTATCCTTTAGATAGTTTATTTCTATTTCGAATTTCAAGAGAATCTACACGTTCTTTTTATATGAAATGAGTTAATTAGTCCTCTGTCAGCAAGTTCATACTGGGTTAATTATCACAAAGTTGAGAATAAATTCACCCTTCTACAGCAGACTTTAAAGGCGCAAATCTTTTTCCTTATTGAAAAGATAGAGTTTCTTGTGGTCCAAAATGCAAAAGCGTAAAAGGGCATCAATTCTCCCATAGGTCTCCATCTTTCAACCACCCAGTGTCTCTCCCCATAGGTTGCCAAGGTTGTCAGATTCTTGGATAGCACTCCAAGGATACAGTTTGTGTGTGTGTGTGGGCGCGCTTGTATATGTATTCTTTCTTTTCCCCATCCTCTTAAAAAAAAAAAAAAACAGCTGGTAGAATACTGTAAACATTGTTTCTCCACCATGTTTTTTTCTGCTTGATGATATCTACTGGCAATTATTTTCCATAATTGCACTGTAAGAGCATTCTCATTTTATTCAGTTGCATACTATTGTAACCTAAGGTTGTATCATAATTCATTTAACCAATATGCTGATTAAGGAACTTTTCACTTGTTTTCACATTTCGCTCCTGCTACAACATGACAAGGCATAACTTTCTGTTCATGTCCTTTCACCCATATCCAAAGGATCAGTTCCTAGAAGTAAAAAGGCTGGGTCAAAATGCCACTCATTACTTTGGTAAATGTGGCCACATTGCTCTTGGCGGAGCACTCCCGTCAGTAATAAGGAGGAATTTTTTCCCCACGCTTTTACCAACTCCGTGAGTGCGTCCTCAACCTTTTTGATCTTCGCTAAGCAAGAAAAAAAATGACACCTCACTGCAGTTTTAATTTGCATTCTCCTTTTGAGTGAGGATGCATTTTTTTCCAAATCGGAATGTGTTTCAGAATCATTTTTCCTTTTCTGTGCCCTGTTTGTTACATTTGTGGCCAATTTTTGCTTCTATTAGGTTACTGGCCTTTTCTTATTCAGCCAAAAACAGTTTACAAGTTAAAGTAGAAACATGCTTTTTTTACAAGGATTCTAATGAATGTTTCTTATGACATAGGTTCTAATCTTAAGATTCAACCCGAAAATACTAAAACAAACCTTTGCATTGCATAGGAATGGTCTTTGGCCCATCTTAGCAAACAACAGTCATGTGCAGAAGCTCAGTGTGTTGAAAACTTACAGATTTAGTTTTAAGCAAAGTGTAAACAGGTATTATGTGTACATAAATCGCCTTTCTTTTTCTATCACTCTAACAGAATGTAACAGCCACAACAGAGTCTCTCTCTTCAAAACTCCTCTAACAACTGCCTCCCATTCTTTCAAAATACTTCATTTAACTGAAGGAGGCGTGTGGCCGCTCCCTGCATTGCACTTTCTAGCCAAGTCTTAAATAACATTTCGCCAACTTCAGATTTCCTTCCCACCTTTTTCTTCCCCTTTTGAAAATCAAAACTGCGCTTTTCCGATCTTCCAGACCACCCACAGGGGTTTGCCATTTGACTTGCCAGTTTTATTAGTGTCCTGAGATGTAATTTATCTGGATCAAGAAAGTCAACTCTGAGCAGCTGGGGACTTTCTAATCTCTTTACCCATCTCGAGCACCAGTTCCCTCTCATTGCTGTTTGCTTTTTTCTTTGCAGTCAGAATATTAAATCCTCTTGACATGCAAGATACAAACCCAACAAGAATGGAAGGGCCCCTACTTTTATCTCCCGTTCGCCAATATTATACCAGCTTCTCCAACGGGAGACCTGGCCTCTCCTTGATCAGTCTGTTGCTCCAAATCTACCTTTTAAAAAAACCTGTCTATCACCCGAAACCTTTTTTATACTTTCATGAAATCATGCTTTTACTGTACTACAATTTTTTTTTTTTTTTTTTTTTTTTTTTTACTTAGCAGTCTCCCACTGCTCTATTAAAAGCAAGTTTACATAATGATACTTTGGAGTAGGTCGTGTGAGAACATCAGAAGCAATTTGATCATTTTTTAGTTTCCCTCATACAGAAGCTCTGCCCTGCGTGCGCGGATGCCATCTCTTTGTGAGTATGCGTGGAGGAGAAGGACGGGAACACTTCCAATAGTTTCCAGACAACTTCTGTTGAAGTGACTGAGTGGACCACCTGGTCTACCAATTATATTGCCCAAGGGATGGCTTTGATTGGCAGACAGAATACTTGGTAGGAGCAGTGGAGTTTAAATGAGGAAGGTTTTGAAGTTGCAAGTTACCTCCCTTGCTGAGGGTGGGCGTTGATAGAAGATAGCAGGCCGGGATTTCAGATACATTCAGAAATGCTGCGCACTTGCAATTTGCAACACTGACAACAGTACCATTTTTCTAGTCATAGCTTAAAAAAAAAAAATACAACCACCTTTCTTACTTGTCTGTCTGGAAAAACTGCCCATGAAGCTGTTTATTCTAAAGCTGTATCATTGAAAGATAAATGCTATATCCAGAAGATAGGTATGGAAATGAATTAAAATGCTGGAGTTAACATTTATGCATGCCCAGTTCTAGTTTGTGCTATCCAGAGCCATGCTTCTCAATCTTTAATGTGGGGGAATAGGCTGAGGATCTTGTTAAAATTCAGTTCCCCGGTGATACTGATGCCGACGGTCTGAGAACTACACTTTGAGAAACACTGTCCTGGATTCACAAGTAGGCAAATAGTCATAAATATAATAAATATGCAGGAGGAGTTGTATGTATACGCCCTGGAGTCAAATAATGATTCACACAAATGCAACTCCTTTATTTATTACTCACTGATTTCCATAAATTTCTCCCATGTTGGGTAGCGAGAAAAAAGAACCTCATTCTCGCCCTGACCCGTGTGACTCAGTGGGTTGGGTGTCATCCCTCAAAGCAAAAGGTTGCTGGTTCGATTCCCAGTCAGGACACATGCCTAGGTTGCGGGTTCAGTCCCCAGTTGGGGCACGTACAAGAGGCAACTGATCGATGTTTCTTTCCCTGTCTTTCTCCCTCCCTTCCCTCTCTCTGAAAAAAAGTAAATGAATAAAGAAATTTTTTTTAAAAAGCAGCTCACTCTTAAACAATTTTATTAGTCTCTTTACATGAGTCAGTATGTCTTGGATAAATGGTCAGTCTTTCAGATTTCCTTGCGCTTCTCCTCTTCCTCTAAATCGCCTCTGACTTGACAGGTGAGGGAGAAATTACATGGCATACATGACCTAAGGTCCCATGCAGGTCTCTGTACTCTCCTCGACCCTCTGGTCTCTGCAGCAGTACCCCCTGTCTGCCTACCGAGTGTCTACCCTACTGACCTCATGGCTGTGAACTTGTATTTTCATCATGAAAGTACACGCTCTGCTCACTAAGCTACATTGGTTGCTAAGGGAACTCTTATATTTGTGAGTTACCGCTGAAGAGCACTTAAAATTCTAAATACATAATTATGATACCTCTTAAAGTAGGTATGACTGTCATTATGGGTAAGGATAACAGCAACATAAAGCCACTCAACACATTTTTTTTTTTTTGGAGGGAGGGGTGTGGACTTGGTGTTTACAGATAGAACATTGTGGGAAAAACAAAAACAAGAGAGACCGTGATCATAATCATTGTGATTTATTTTAAAAGGGGAGGAAAAGACAAATACATAGAAAAATAATTTAATGCTAAAAAGACCACTGTAAGGGATACTTATTTTAAGTAAAGCAATGTTACTCTTCAACTGCTATCACATAAACTTATACCAATTTAAATTCCACTCTTCAGATTCAGAATAACCTAGATTATATTATGGTGAAAATATATCACAAGTCACATGATCCTTCTCAATGAAGATATAACTAAACTTTGTGCACTAAATTTGCTTAGAAATGTCACAGCGATACTTCCTCTTAAATGTGTAGTTCTTTATCCTGATATTTAAGTTACTATCTTATTATACTTCTGTCATTGAGAAAAGAGTATATTATAAATTTAACTAATACAATTCTATGGTATATAAGTACTCCTATCATCTAACAGACAAAATTGGCTGATGTTACTATGTTTTGCCCATTATATTTTGTCATCACCTTTGTATTCCAAATACTTTCAAATTGCCACATACCTGCTGTTGTCCTTGTCATAGCTTTCTCTCGTTCTTTCTGGCTCTTCTTTGAGCTGTAGCATTAGAGTGACTAGATTCATTCATTCACATATTGGAAATATATATATATATATGCATGTATGTGTGTGTGTGTGTATATATGTATATATATGTATATGTATATATAGAGAGAGAGAGGAAGGGAGGGAGAGAGAGTTATGCATACTATGGGGGATACCAAATACTTCAATATATATCTGATACCTATTTTGAAAAAGAAACACCTTAGTTGTCAATAAATTATCACCCAGTGTAAGTGCATTTGTTCTGTAGTTTCCAAACCACATATAGTAGAACTTGAGTGTGTGTGCCCAACACTTCTGAAGCTACAGCTTCCAATTTCTGAACACGTAGTCGCCGCCTCTGGACAAAGTGCATGTTCAACAATTACTGATCAGAAGAAGGCACAAAGTACATTGTTAATAAAAACAGCTGTAATTACTTAACTTGGCTTATTCTAATAATAACTTTGATTTTAAGGTTTAAAAGCACAAAATTCATTTATAATAATGACTGTGTAACATGGTAGCCATTGAAATGAAGTTGATTTTCTTAAAATTAATAATGCTCTTAGGCATTCGAAAGTCAAAATACGAAAGAACTCAAGAAAGCATAGGATATAACTAAAATTCTTCTTACTAACCCATGAAATTACAAAGCCACGTGTGTGCACTTTTAATTTTCAAGATTTGTCAAAGAACTTATGTGAGTAACATGTGGAGAGAATATACATAGACCTGCAGTTCTGTCTTTTAAATTACTTGTTGAAATTGGTGATAAGAAACACAATATTAGTAATTCATGGTAACATTTATTACAGTATATCACCTAGTTGTAGCATAGTAATGGGTATTAGTGATGGACATAATTGGAGAGATAAGAAATACAAAATTATGCACGTACACACACACACACATACTCCCATGCTTCACTCAAAACTAAATGGATGCTTTGTGAGATATATTGTACATTCTATTATATCTGAAGTCGGATGTTAGAGACAGCATTATTCTTTTATTATCTTTAATTCCTCAGTAAGTCCATTATGAACAGAAACTTTGCTTATGCATAAGTTAAATAGAATTTTTGAGCTACAAAATGAGAACAACAATTTAAAGTGGCTGTAGAATAGAGAAGTCATCTGTTAAAAGTATTTCTGATTTGAATAGCAACAAAACAATCAATAGGGCTATGAGATTAGGAATGAATAAATATTAGGGGTCTTTTTTTCCCAGTTTTTCAATATCGAAAACAATGCTGAAAGTACATCCTTTGTAGGTCCCCTCATAAACCCATGTGATAACACCTAAAAGTACAGTTGCTGACTCAGAGTATTGACATTTTTATTATATCTTGTAAATTACATTTCACCAGCAACAGCAAATGGCATGAATTTATTATTTTAACTTGCATATCCCTAGTTGAACAGACTTTCGTGTGTGCTACCCATTCATTTTTCCTTGTCTGAGTTGCCGCTGCAGACAGTTTGCACAGCTTCTGTCAGGTTGTTTGCTTTCTTTTTCAGGTTCATGCGAATGCTCTGTATATTCTGGATTTTAGCAGTTATATGCATCTAAACTACAGGTCCACAATTCCTTCTCCAACACCTGTCATTAACTTTACAGGAGACCCATGAAAATGTTCACTTAGCTAGAGTAGTAGAAATTAGAGTTACAATATAAAAATCAAGTGTGGCAGGCTACAGGAAGACCTGACACCCCAGGTGAAGACTGATACGTTGTGTGAACCAAAGAAAGGGCTTTATTCGATCACGTGTTTTTTTCCCTTGATTTCAGAAACTCCCATGTTTGCTTTATTTTCTCTATATGTTTAAGGAAAAGCTATTCCGAAGAGAAACCTCAGATTTTTGTTGTTGTTGTTGTTGCTTTTTTTCTTTTTTAACACACGTTTAATTCAGTACCCATTTGATTACTTGAGTTTACAAGTTATGGAAGAATTTAGAAGGAGTTGTTTAGATAATGACTATAATTTTGGTACAGCACTTAATAGTGAAAAACAAAGCATCTTTAATTTTATTTGAAGCATGTGTCAATCATGAAGCCAAAATTGAATTGCTTTTTTCTTTGCTTTTAATGAAAATTACCCTAACTGCTGTTTTATAATTTAAAAAGAAACTTCTAATGTTTAATGATACTTACTTAGCTAAATAGTCTCTATCAAGACTTCAAGACCTATGTCTAGTTACCTAATGGATAATGACTTAAAGCTGTGCTATATTGGTTTAAAAGAATGGAAATATCACTGGCCAAGATGAATGTGCAAAGCAAGAAAAAGAGTCTTCAGTGACATGGCAAAATTACGTTCTGTTATCCATGCCTCTCTATTCCATAGACTCTACTGTATACATTAATCCCTTTGGGATATTTGAAGCAGTGTTTTTTGGAATGACTCAGCCAGAAACTGGAGCATGCCGTGGTTACAGTTCATCAGAACCACGTGCAAATGTAGTTTAAGAGTCATAGAGTACAGAGTTGTGCATCTGGGGGGAAAAAACATATAAATAGATGGCATTGCAAGCAATGCTCTATACAAGAAAAGGGATAGAAAAGTATTTATTATATTAAATTATACTAATTCATGTACAGCGCTAATGTAGACCACGAGAAGACAGACATTCTTTCATTCGTTCTTTCATACATTCATTAATTCAGTGGTTCTCAGCCAGGGGTGATTTTATTCTCCAGGTGAATTTGTCAATGCTGGAGATATTTTTGGTTGTCATACCTGAGGGAGGAGGGAGCACTACTGGCAGCTTGTGACCAGTGACCAGCCATGCTGCAAAACATCCCACAACACACAGAGCAACCCTCTGCACAAAAAAATTATCCAGACCAAAATGTCAGTCGTCCTGCGGTTGAAAACCCCTGATTTAAACTGAAATTACATGTTTATCAAAACTACTTTGTTCTGGTCCTAAGCCCTGTGATTCATCAAATAAAACCTGATTGTATCTCTGCATCATACTTAAGCAAATCCATGGAACCTATAGTGTAGCAATTAAGTGTGCAAGATATGCATCAGAAAGACCAGGGTTCAAGTCTTACATCCACCATTTGTTGTATTGTGTCTTAGGCAAGGTCCCTAATCTCTCATGACTCTAGTTTGTTTGTTTTTTGAAATCTGAAAAATGATAATGTCTGCTAAAAAGCTCTTCAATGGAGATTGAATGAGATTAACTGAAATTTATGTTAAGAGCATAGCAGAATGTTTATACTTAGTAAGTTCTCAATAAATGGTAGCAGTTACTGTTTCCTTTGCATATACAAAACTACTTGATCCTTACCCACTATGAATATCCTGGTCACATACCATATTTCATGGTTTCTAAGATACCATTGATTAGAATATGCATCATTATTTTATCTGTCACTAAGAAAAAAGTGCTGCCAATTAGACTCTGACACACCATCATTTATAAAACGTGTCCCAGTTTCAGAGCAGTTAATCTGTGGAAATGTAGCGTGGGCCTTAGAAATTACTATTGTAAAGCCCATTGGTGAATCTTCTTTTCTCAGGTGCAAGTGAATGAGCCTGTCCTTAACCACAGTCAGCTTCGAATTCACTTAGGAAGGATGCAGGAAGGGAAACACAGCTTCCCGGGAAAGTGGGATCAGGCGTGCCTCTCGCCTGGGATTCAGAAGCCGTCTGTGCAGCACTCACGGAGCCATCCTAGCGCTGTTCCCTTTGCAGCCTCTGCTCACTCCCACATGACAGCTCAGGTGCAAAGGAAAGAGACTCACACAGAGGGGCTGCGTCAGCCCTGGCCTAGAAGTGTCATGTGCCCCAAGGGTCAATCAATGTCTTATAACATAAACAGGATTTCCAAGATCTGTGAAAGGTACATGCTCAGTTACAAGAGTTACTATACTCAGAGTATACTATACCCCAGAATGATGGCTTTCCACTAGACATTTGTAGTTCATCCATGGAACTCCTAAACCAGCTGTAATTTACCAATCGATCTTTTTTTTTTTCTTTTTTTTTTTTTAAGCCGAAGCAGTGGTGCCTACCAACACGGTTGACTTTTCAACATTTCAACTCAGGTTTCCAGGGAGAATATAGCTAGAAGTTTCTTCGAAGGTCAAGTTCTCATGCAGAGGGGCAAAATATTTTGTGAACGCTTTATCCACAACCATATCTGTCATTTTCATTCATTTTGTAATTAAAGATACTGAAAGTCACAATCTTGAAGTGACTTGCCCCAGCTGGTGAATTAATAAGCCTAGAACCCGGATGTACTTACCTGGTAACTTCCAGTGACTCTGTAACACACTAAAGCAGGAGCCAACAAACTGCGGCCCAAGGGCCAGATTCTGTCACTTGCTTTTGTAAATAAGATGTTATTGGAACACAACCACACTCATTTGCTTATATGTTGCTCTCACGCGACAATGGCAGAATGCAGGTATAGCGGGAAGCATATGGCCCACAAAGCCTAAATATTTACTGTGTGGCCCCTTACAGAAAGTCGTTGCCGAGCTCTGCTCTATGGTATAACTATAGGCTGTTTGACAGTCTCTGGGTCTATGTAAGGAGGTAAAAGACCAACTAGGTTTCTCATGTTTTATCTATAAAAATGAGTGTCTGAGTAATTTCTCTGTGTACCTGAAGGTTTTTAGAGCCGCAATCCCAAACATTTTTCTAGATCAGCAGTTGGCCAGCTTTTTCTGTAAAGGGCCAGAGAACAAAGGTTTTTGAATATATTTTAGACTTTTTGGACCATATGATTTCTGTCGGAAGTAATCAAGCCATGACAGAATTAGAACTTAGGTAGCCAGACTCAAGGGCCCATACTCTTCACCACTAAGGGTTAGGAATATTATAAAACCTGGGAAGACTAGTTTCAGCAAATGACTCTCTCTCTCTCTCTCTCTCTCTCTCTCTCTCTCTCTATATATATATATATATATATATATATGTCTTCGCCCAAGGGCATGCCCGTTGAGTCTAGAGAGAGAGAGGGAAACATCGGTTGGTTGCCACTCACACACGCCCAGACTGGGGATAGAACCTGTAATCCACGCATGAGTCCTGGCTGGGAATCGAGCCCGCAGCTTTTCAGCTTATGGGATGATGTTCCAAACTGAGCCACATCGGCCAGGGTATAAATGACTCTTCTTAAAGCAATGTCTTGTGTTGCTTTTAAACCAGATTAGAAATTTACTCAGTATAAAGATTTTCAGAGTAAATGCATTAGGTTTACACAAACAAGTACTTCCCTCCAAGCAATGTAAATTTAACTTACCCCCTTGGGAATCTGTTTATAACTGCTATCTGTTCTTTACATTTCTTTATTTTTTAAATACTTTATTTATTTTTAGAGAGGAGGAAGGGAGGGAGAAAGAGAGGGAGAGAAACATCAGTGTGTGGTTGCCTTTCGTGCGCCCCCTACCGGGAACCTGGTCCGCAACCCAGGCATGTGCGCTGACTGGGAATCAAACCGGTAACCCTTTGGTTCACAGGCCGGCACTCAGTCCACTGAGCCACACCAGCCAGGCTGTTCTTTACATTTCTTTAGTCTAATCTTAACACATCATGCAGAATGATCTATTAAAAAATAAGTCGCCTCACAGCACTCCTCTGCTGAAAACCCCCTTCTGGTTCTTCATCTCCCTCAGTAATGGCCAGAGACCTCACTCCCGTCATGACCTACCCTCCCCAACCTCTCTGGTTTGCTTCTTGCTACTCTCTCCTTGCTCACTAGGCTCCCCTCATCCTGGCTTCCTCTCTCTCTCTCTCTTTTTTTTAATTGAACTTGCAAGACACACTCCTGCCCCAGGGCCTGTGCACCTGCCATTTCCTCTATATGGCTTGTTCATCCCTGAAATAGCTGCTTGATTCATTTCCTCATTTCCTCCTGGTCTTTATTCAAATGCCACCTTTTCAGGGAGCCTTGAGGTGTACTGTATCAGATATCCTCCTCTCGTCTTCTCATACCCCACACATGTGTCTCCTATCCCCACCTGATGCTTTTTTTTTTCTCTTTAGCACTTTTTACCTTCTCATGTATCATAGTTTCTATTTTATTGCCCCTTGTCCCCATTAGAGTGTAAGCTTCACAAGAACAGGAACATTTTGTTTGTTTTCTTCACAGTTATATATCCAGTAGCTAAACAGTACTTAGAACCCAATAGGTGCTCTTATCTTCAGTAAATATTTACTGAGTGAATTAAGACGTTGCAGTGGTTGAGGGGCCAAGATATTGTTTGCAAGAATTCTGCCAGTGAGACTTAGAAACCCCTTCCGTGCGAGTGGGGGGCTTGTAAGGGAGGAGATCAGTCTTATTACTTGATGGTCACACCTATGTCCACTCTTTTATTGGCCTTGAAGATTTAAATATGTACCTTGGTAGATTACATCTTCTTGGTTTCATAACACTTGCCACTTTAAAAATCAATACTGCATTATACTTTGTATATCTGCACAGATTTTTTTTTTTTAATCCGTAGATCTCCGAGCCAGGGGAAAAGAGCCTCCCTTTGGTGGGACACCCTTGATTAGCTCAGAGTGGAAAGAGAGAACCTGTCATTCTTCGTCAATCAGCTTGGCACGTACTTAACAGCATGCGGTTACACTGAAGGACAGCTGCGTTGCCGTGGCCTAGCAAGCCTAATTGTAGATAAAAAGAAAAAAACTAAAACAACAGTCCCGCAGCATGAGGGGAAAGAAAGAAACGGAATGGCACAATTTTGTGTTTTTCCATCCATCAGCCTTCATTTGTCAGAGTCTGCCTGACAATCCAGGCCAGAGAAGTCAGGCTCTAACACGATATTGATTCCACTTCATTTTTCGTTTCTTGCTACCCTTCTTAGCAAACAGTGTGTATGGGGAATGAGAGATGTGCAGTCAATAGATGTGACCCGGGCACGTTTATTTTAAAGGCTTACTTTGTTTTTGTCATCCCCGAAAGCCATATTTTTTTTTTATTGATTGCTTGTTTGTTTTACTATAACATTGTAATTGTCAGCTCTTGCAGCAGTAACAAACAACCCCCAAATCTCTACGATTTATAATAACAAACGTATAGTATCCACTCATGCAGATCAGCTGCAGCTTTCTCCATACTATGGGTCAAGTTCAAGTTTTCTCATTCTAGACTCTGGATCTGCTCCAAATGTCTTATTCCAGAACCCAAACTGAAAAAGCAGTTTCTACATGGTACGTTATTGTCTCACAGTGGAAGACAGGAACTAGACGTACTAGCAAATTTTGAATTGCCCTTGAAGACCCAGCTCAGAGCTGTCATACAGTCACTTCTGCCCACAGTTCGTTGATCAAACTGAGGCATATGGTCAAGCCCAAGGTTGTGGTTGAGGAAAGTGTATTTGCCCACATGACAGCTATGTTCACAGAGCCCGTGAAAAATTATGAACTAAGAAACCACAGTATTCACAAATCTCTTAGAATTTAATTCCAAAAGGCATTTTTTTTAACATTTCAACATCTCCGAAATCGAGATGTATCCCACAATAGTGTCTACAAAGTTTAATTGCTTTTTTAAAAACTTTCTGAACAGTTCATAAAATACTAGCAGTGCTTACAATCCATGATATCTTAGATTTGAGAGAAAAACTATGGATTATAGTTATTGACAAAATAGCCAAATGGTGGGACATACCCGTTACAAATAAGTAAGGTAAGTCAATGAGCACTTAGTTTATTAACGAAAAAGTTGTCATTCTTATCCTGAATTTTGTTTTCAGTAGTAGCAAACCCACATATCTCGCTGAGAGATGAGGGGGATCTATGCCTTAGTAGTGAATCATGTCTGTCTCTCTAGTCTTATATTCATATATGGATAGATAGATAGATAGATAGATAGATAGATAGATAGATAGATAGATAACCATGTTTAGAACATCAGTTAGAACACAAACTGGCATTCCCTTGTTTAAAAACTTTTTTGTGGCTTCTCCCCTAAGGCCCTCAAGGTGGCAGACTCGAACAGAGGACCGTTTCCTCTGGCTCTTGCCTTCTATTCCCACGCCCTTCCTTCCCTGGCCGCTGCACGAGATCCCCATGCTGCCTCTGGTTCCCGTCTTGTGGAATTCACGTTCGCTCTTGCAACACTTTCTATCATCTGTCCCATTTTCAACCCAGCGTATGAGCTGCTTCTGTTCCAAGCCCTTGCTCAACCCCTTCTTCCCCCACGGCGCCTGTCCCTACCCGCCTATCCTTCGAACACAGGAATGATCGGTTCCTTCTCTGGGCCCACTTTATATTACGTCGTGCTGGTGATTATACCTGTCGCACTCTTAAGTTTAATATGTGATTGTTTGTAGCCTTCAGAACGGGTTACCTTATGCCTTGTACTATTCTCAGTTCCTACCTGAGATTTTGAAATGCAGTAAATATTCAGTAAATGTTTGTCAAAGGAATAAATGAATGAACAAATGTTGGAACATACAAGCAAAGGCTGTTCATATCCTCTTTATGTTGTGATATAGATGTATATACACCCATGTATTTACACACAGATGTGTACATATATATTCATATATTCTAAGGTTTACGATAGATAAAATGATGGAAATGTACATCAATTTAAAATAAGGAAAAAAACAAGGCAAAATATATCTGTTACACTATCATTAGGAGCATCAACTGTCTAGTTAAAAGCTCATGCACAGTCAGCTTCATATGGAATTAGAAAGATGATATTCAAGGAATGAATTCTTAAAAAACGCACGTATATGTTAATTTGCATGTGAATTGTTACTTTCACCCTCCAAAGTATTGTTTAGTCTTTTTTTCATCAGTAACCATTGCTTCCCTGCTTGTCAGACTATCAACTTCCTGATACTAGTAATGCTGTTTAATAAGAAATAAGTAACACTGAAGGTGCTTAGAGAGTCACTCCATTTCAAAAACCCATCGGGGCTACATTTAAAAATACACCGTGATACTCTGCATTCGGTAGCACTGCCGATTGCAGCACGTGCACGCCATCCACCGCAGAGCAAGGCGTTTGGTGGGGTTAGGGGTCCTCCTAATTGTAATCACAGCTCTGCCATTTGCAAACTCTGTGGTCTTGGACGAATTGACTCAATATCCCTCGGCTTTGGCATCTGTAAAATCAGACAATGCCCTTTTTGTAGGAGTGGGAGTATGAGGGGAAAAAAGGTGTGAAACACACAATGTTTGTCACAAAGCAAACAGCTAGCGACTCTATTTTATTAATATTACTGCAACAGTTAATGTCATTGTAGCAGTGCGTTGGTATTTTCGGCACAGCTGAGAGTTAGCGTATTTTCTTATCTTTGCACAGCCTCGTAGGCTGGCTTGGGGGTTTGGGTTTGTTGGTTGGTTTGTTTTGCTTTGCTTTTTGATTTTCCATGTCAAGTTTTAATCGCATGGATGGCTATTGAAAATTGTTCATTTATTTTCTGTATACTTTCACTTTTTCTGGATAATTATCAGGTTTCCATAATGTATTTTTCTCACACTCAGAAAAATATGCTAGGGAATATTTGAGTGAATTTCATGGATATTCTGTACTATAGTTGATCCTTCATGCAATATTTGACCCTGAATAACTAACCTACCTTTCAACTAATAAGTTCACACTGCGAATAAATGTAGTGAGCTCGACTGCAGAAGTTCATCTGGAAAATGGCCTTTCACAGGAAAGTGATTTTTCACAGGTGCATGTAATTAGAGATCTAGTTCCCCCCAAAAATGCGAAGTGCAAGGAACCACCAGTACCTTACAGATGAACATGGTTTCTCTCACCCATTGGACCACCTGTAAATCTCATCCAGGTGCTTAACCTCTTCATTATTTCATCAAACAATGAAGAGCCGACAATCATGCGAGGACTAAATCCAGGCCTAATTTGGTGGCCTGAAGGAATATTTTGCCTTCAGCAGGTGCAAAACACGGACATTTCACGTGGCATGCCACCGTTTTCTCAGTCTGTCTGGCAAGCACCTGCTTAGAACTCAGAGCTCTGTCGTTATGTCGTATCTGGGCTGCCCTGACGTCAGCCTTGTTGCTGTCTCTGTTCATTTGCCAATGAAAATTTCTTGAATTAAGATTTGTATGTTCATTTCCTAAAACAATTCCTTGTAATATCAAACGCGGTCCCCTGACCCTGTCTATTTACCAGTGCCTTCCAGATGGTAGCATCAGTTCTTTGTCATGTTCGGAAATCTTCATCTGCGATTGAAGACCAGGAGCGGGGAGAGAAAGGTGTTAGTGTCAGTCATTGGGCCGCATACCAGAAGCGCTAGCAAAATTATCGACTGTTTGTGGTCATTTCCTGAAGGTATAAAATTTACCGTGGGTGCACTTGTAAACAATTTTAAAGAAAGGAAGAAATACTCGACCCTCACAGAGAACACTCTGAATTCGACCATGTTACAAACTGCGAGATTTTTTTAAAACCACTTTTAGAATTTTTTATCTTAGAGAATGAATTAATACTTATCATTTTAAGTTGATTTCTTCCATTGTTATGGTCCCTAAAGTTGATGTGTATGCATGTGTGTGTGTGTGTGTGTGTGTGTGTGTGTGTTGCACACACACCCATTAACGTACAGGGTTAGTCTTCATGCTGTGGACACTTTTAACCAAGGCGCCCACCTCCCACTGGTATTTTTTATAATCAGAACTGAAGAAATAATCCCCCTTAAGAGCTTGTGCGGAGCACCCAGAAGTTGCAAGACATCCAACTGTGTCATCTAAGATTACAGTAATTTGGGTTCAGAGGACTCCCAGGTCTGAGGAGCTGAGAGACCAGGCACAAACACAATATATAAAGGAAACAGTGGCATGAAGACACGTACACGCGGCAGCGGTGGGAGGCCACAGGGCGTAGGGGAGGGAGAAAGAGAGATACGGCTTAATCAGGAGCCGTATCTGGGGAAGACTGCCGGGCCCTGACTGACGCCTGACATTGATTAATCGATACTCCATCCTAGTGTTTAACAAGTGTTCCATCCAAAAAGTCTTCTGTAATATTTAACTTCACTTCCTTCTGCTACAATTTATGCAGATTTCCTTTGTTCTGTCTTCAAGAGAGCCAGACAGAAGCCAGTAAGAAAGCACTTTATAGTCATACATCTAAAGAGGAGTTTTCTTTTTAATTTTTTTGGTCATACTTCAGTCTTCCCCAGACTAAGGAAAAACAAACAAGTTTCTTAAAATGATTTAATCACATAGCAGAAGGTTTATTTTATTCGACTACTTAATAATTAATAGGCCTTGGTACTGTGCTTCAAGTGTTTACTCTTCAGAAAGAAACTTAATAATTTTGACAGTGATGTGGAAAGAATTATTCGGTTTCTATTTCAAAACAGAATTTGGATCCCAAGCCCCAATGAGAATCCCGTTAAACTCTAAGAACTTTGTAAACTAAAATGAAAAACGTTAGGATTACTGAGATTACTGACATGAACAATAGTATTCATCCATATTAATTGTATTTGTAAATTGTACTTTTAATTATTGCATTTTACTTTTTTGACAAAAAAAAAACCACTCTCTGTCATCGTATTCCGCGATAATTTAAGAAGATTTTGGATATATTTCTAAAACTTTACTGTGTTTCACAAGGACCTCTATTTCTTTTCTCTGCAGTTGAAGCGACTCTTTTGTGCCCCTATGTACTGTGCAGAAATTGATCTGCAATACATGTGGAGTCTCCAAGGGTATAGTTAAATTTAGTAATTTTATTGCTAACTGTGAAGTTAATCTGCACTGTATGTGTTCTTTTCTCCAGGAAACTGAAGTAGCAGTTCAAGCTAAACAGCCGGATGTGGAAGGGATTTTGTCCAAAGGGCAGCATTTGTACAAGGAAAAGCCAGCCACTCAGCCAGTGAAGGTAATGAAGCAACCCCCAGCAATATCCATTACCTCATAATGGGTTATTCTTCCCCTGTTGTACATTTGCCATTGACGTGGTCTATTTATAATCGATGAAATAACTTGTAGAGAAATATCGGCCATACCACAATAGCAGAGGCAGAGCTGTCTTTTTGCTCAACATATCCCATTTATATATTGTGATCTTAAGGCTATTAACCAGTCATTGCATGAAAGGAATCATTTCTGTCCTGGTGTGCTGCCATCAATACAGAAAGTAGTCCCACCTTCAAGGTAGATTAAATTCTTTGAGGCTTTATTGCTTTGCTTGCCAGCCTTGACGCTTTTCATATTGTTTGGCTTAATTCAAATCAAACTCCTGCATCATACTGTCTGTCTCCAACAGCTGTAAAGAATCATAATATGGTCCGTGACCTTTCTTTTCTCTGTTGTTCTTTCTTATGGGAGAGGAATCGGCATTCGGGCTTCGGTGCTTTATTGGGCCAAGAATTTTTAGTGAAATGTCAGGTACTTGCTTGTCTCTTTGGTGAAAAAGCTGGCCCGGGAGAAAGCGTTCTACTTCTTTCCTTTCCCCATGCGCATTTTGAAGTCTAGGACGTGTTTACGCGCAGGTTCTTGCGTGAGGGGAGGGAGGGAAAGCCAGCCCAGTTTTCAGAAATAGCTAATCGGTGGTTTCCATTTGCACAGGAGAGCCCAGTGTTAAATAGACGTTAGGTACAGGTTACCGTATTTTCTGTACCTGACCCAAATTATAATGGCTCCCGTTCTGATGACGGTTCTCGTGAGCCTGCAATGGCGGCTGCTTATTGATCAGCCCCTGGTGTCTCTAGCTAATGTTGCAGGCCGAGATTTAGTGAGCCTCGCGCTCATGTTTAAAACTGCGCTAAAACAGCGCAGGTCAATAACCTCATTACGCGGAACTAGTTTGTCCTTGCAAACAACATTACCAGGACTTGGACTCTGTCTCTAAGGTCACCGCTCGCGCTTGGCCCAAGCTTCATTTCTAGAACATTGTTTGTTTTCCCTACCACCTACAAGGGGCTTTTCTTGAGGTCAAGCTAAAGCATCAGCCTCAACGGAATGTCCAAGCGCCAGATGCTGAAAGGCCCCTGTTTCTGTAGAAATATCACTAGGCATTTATGGAGGAAGGCGTTGCCTCCCTCCTAACGTCTGAAAGAATAGTCGACAATTTGCATCCACTTTCAAGCCGGGCGTGATAATTTTCAGGAACTAACAGTATGTGGTCCGTATAATGTGTGGCCCGTATTTACATTAGAGAGCTACAGAAGGTCCTGAAAGCAGCCAGTGTCAGGGTTTCTGTTGATGCTCTAAGCCAAGGCAGCCCTCTAGCAGTCACCTTTCTTGGTTAACAGAGTGACTCCGGCAGCCAGCGCTGAAACGGACAAACGGGCCATTTCGTAATCCACTCTGCCTGTTCTCATTTGATCCTCAAAGATGTTATGCAAGTTTTGGTAGAATTGTTACAGATTACAAATGTGTATTTAAATTGGGGTCTACTTATGTGCCTTTATTTTAAAAAATGGGAAAATCTTAATTGAAACTCAGTGAGAAAAAATTTTTTTAATTTCATTTTTATTTTTTATTGAATTTTTGGGGTGACATTGGTTAATAAAATTATATAGGTTTCAGGGGTACAGTTCTGTAATACATCACCTGCATATTGTATCGTGTGTTCACCACCCAAAGTCAGATCTCCTTCCATCACCATTTATTCCCTCTTTACTCTCTTCTACCTCCCCCAGCCCCCTTTCCCCTTGGTAATCACCGTACTGTTGTCTGTGTCTATGAGGTTTTTTTTTTTTTCTCAGTTCTTTCATCTTTTTCACTTTGTCCCCAACTTCCTCCCTTCTGACAGCTGTCAGTCTGTTCTCTGCACCTACAAGTCTGTTTCTGTTTTGTTATAGATTTCACGAATGAGTGAAACCATACAGTATTTGTCTTTTCTCTGACTGGCTTATTTTGTTTTCAGTGCATGTAAACAATCCAAGCAGTCGATCCTAACTTGCCACACCTGCACTCATACCCTCAACTCCTGGGCCACTTT
>PVJD01009730.1:27902-59965 GCA_004026545.1 Mormoops blainvillei
CCTTCCTTCCTTCCTTCCTTCCTTCTTTTTTTCCTCCTTTTCTCCTTCCCCATTTTCTCTCAAGTCAGGTCCTGTGGGAAAAGCAGAACTTAGGTAAAATTCATTCCTGCTCTACCATCTATCCCTTAGGTTTGGAGAAGATTAAACATATCAGGTTGATAGCGATAAATGGGCAAGATTGATGTTGGCAGTGCAGAGAAGCAGTTGATTCACATGCAACCTTTGGTCTAAGCCATGGCCTTGAAAACACTTGAAAATTAGCTGGGGCCTGTGGTAGCAAGAAACACTAGAGGCTCAAAACATGACTTCAAATTTCAGAACATGGAGCCCAGCAAAACCAGGCTGCATGCCGTGGGGACCATTTAAATCTCTGCGTAGATCAAAAACCTCTTCTTAAAGTTATAGCTGATTTTTCTGAGGAGTGCTCCATTGCTCTGGTAGTTCATAAACAAAGCCTGTTTTCAACTTTGTTTGGCTCCGTCAAAGTTTCTAAATCGTGCTGTTCCTAATGCTTTTCCCCCTTAACCGTCAGGTTCCTTGCCCCTTAATAGAAAGGAAAAGGGTCCCAGTAGCCTGCAGAACATTTTCATGAAAGAAGTTTGGTTTCTGGGGGGGTGGGGAGGAGTAGGTACATTTAGAAACTATAATATTTGTGAAGAAGAAAGTGATATTCTTAAAAAAGGAAGTTAAAATCCCTCATGGTGTATGCATAAGATTGGGTATTTAAATGGATAATTATATGTCCTCACTTGCAGACATTTTCATTAAGGACACATCAGGAAAAGATTCTGTCGCTTAGGAAGTTAACTGTCTACTGGCACCTCCACGTTCTGCATCAGACGCCTGTCTGCTCAGCTCCTACACCCACCTCCAAGCTGGGTCCTGTTTGGGAGCCGGGCTCATCTGTGTTCAGTTGTTTGTTTGTTGTTTTTTTCTTTTTTTTCTTCACTTCATCGACTTCTCTAAGATTTCTTTAATTTTCAAAGATGGTAGAATCTGAGAATAGTGTGACTGAAGATGTAAGTATCTTTCTTTTCCTTTCCTTCCCCTCTCTCCTGTCTCCTCTCTCCTTCCTGTCTCTCTCCCCGCCACGCACATACACACAGTTTTATCTCATTTGATTTGTAAATCGTTCCTTCATCTTAACATCAACAGTTGTTGAAAACTTGTTGGATAGGTTAAATTGTTTCACCTTTTGCTTAAGCTGTACCTTCGTAATAGTATTTTATAATAATGCTGTTGATGAGATCATTTTAATGCTAATGGGATCAAATTAATGACGAGGTCCTCAATAGCACCCAGTTTAGCAGATAAAAAGCAACAAACACAATTGCCATTGGTAACAACAATATCAACAAATAAAAAAAAAATAAACCATATGTTATTTTGTTTTTAAAATTGTTTTCTTTAACTCTCTTTTGAACGTAAGCATTTAGATGACATTTTCTTCTGTACATACTCATTCTTCAACTTGGGACACTACTCTTTCTGTTAAACTTTTAGCAAATAAAAGTATTTCAAAATACTAGTAATTTCAGAACTGAGAGCATTAATGAAATTTTAAATGTCTTGGTTACTTGCTTAAGTGATAAGGTGAAACCAGCTGGTGCTTTGCTAACTTTTTAGATTATTAAGAAAATATTGCTAACATGAATCCGATAATATATTTTATTACTGCTCTTGAGTTCTTTTTAAATGTAATAGAAAAAATAAGGTGTTAGGATCCTTCTGTATTTGGCCAAAGGGTTGCACCCCAACCTTTAACACAAAGTAATTGCTGTAGAGAAATGGTCAAGAGAGCAGTTATACTCCTGGCTGGTGTGGCTCAGTGGATTGAGTGTCCACCTGCGAACCAAAGGGTCACCAGTTCGATTCCCAGTCAGGGCACATGGCTGGGTTGCGGGCCAGGTCCCCAGTTGGGGGCGAGCAAGAGGCTACATACATTGATATTTCTCTCCCTCTTTTTCTCCCTCCCTTCCTCTCTGTCTCAAAATAAAATAAATAAAATGTTACAAAAAGAGAGAGAGAGGGAGCAGTTATAATCTTTTAGGCATCATTTCCTCAGATATAAGCTGCAAAATGACAGCATCATCAGTCATTTTCAATTATAGTCAATCACAACCAGGGATGTTTCATTTTCCCAGCTGTTTTGTTGTTAATTAACTAGATTAAGCTGGGTTTTTTTTTCTCCCAACGTATTTGTTCTGCCAGCATCAACATCTTAACATTTCTAATACCTTCCTTAGGTGTTTTGTTTTTTTTTTGGGGGGGGGGGGGTGGCCGGTAATTTGTATTACTCACAACAGAAGTATGTCTGAAGATTTATATATGGTACAACAGGTCAAGTGCTGTCTACTTGGTCAAAGTGTTCCCCAATTAAATATTAGAATTATGACCATATTTGGATTTTATAAGTCATCTCTCAGGCATACAATCTCATTTACCTGGTACAGCTTATATTTCCTAACATCAGAAAGCAGTAGAGCCATAACAGACATAAATTTTTCAACTCATTTTCCTCGACTCATTTGGTGAACACAATTTCCATGTCAATGGTAATGGGAAAAGTTGGGAGAAGAATTATAGAAAGAGAGTAAATATTAGATAGAATTTATAATTTATTAATGCATGAGCAGCAGAATTTCATTTTTTTTAAATTACAAGTTAGCTTTACAACTGAGGAAAAAGTCTTGGACTATGAGTGGCTGAATAAATGCTAATCCTATGTACTTGACTGTAAGGAGAGCCCTCACTTTCCCATTGCGGAGATAAAATTTATAATAGATTTTCGAGCAACCTGTAGGCATAAACAATTAGGAATATGGGTGAGATTGCCAAATGTCTAATTACATTTAATTTCTTAATGGAATAACACTTCCATATTTGAAATCTCACGTTTTATAAAACAACACACTGATTAGAAATGCCGCTCTTGCCACACCTGTGTTTTATGAAATGAGTTCATTCACACTGTGCACGTGTGCACTCCACAATTCTAGAGGCCGCTTGTCTTGCAAAGTTATTTGCAGTATGGCACTGAGCCACCATGTGATGCTGTCCAAGTTCTCTGTCCAAAGCCTACTAGGAACATACATATAATCCGGAAGGATTATTTAGCTTAGCGAAGCAAGGGAGAAAGCTCCCCAGAGAGACTGGGGGGCGTCTCAGTTAAGAGACCATCGGAAAGAGCCCCTCACCGGGTTTGGCTGGCTAGCAGATGTAAGGATGAGTTAAGGAAGCGGGAGCCATTTCTGGATTAGATGCTGTCAACAAACAAAGTCAGTGTGGTGACTTGGTGTCTTAATTTGTGTACAGAAGGTAAGGGGATTAAAGCAGGCCAGAGGTGTCACTGTTAAAGAAGTAGCAGTGCCTCATATTAATCAGTTTTGTGGTGGCAGTGTGACCTTGGCTTTGTCTTGGTCCCAACATGGCCCTGGGGTGGTCCGATGTCTGGCTAGTTTCTTCTCTCTGAGTGTCTTTTATGCTCAGGTGGGACCATCACGTAGCTAGCTGTCACTTACCAGAAGGATCATTTTTACTTCCTCGACGTTATCACTTGAATTTTTATCCCCAACCTCACCGCCCAGTCACAAAATATTCAGAGAGATAATCTTTTCATGTTTTTAAGGATATTTATTATTTATCACCCCATCAGAATAACTTATTGTTTTGCTTTTTAAACTATTTCTGAAAGACTTGTTTACAATGGCTTCCACCACTGGTATGACGTGATGCCCTGTGAACAGTTGCTGATGATTTCTCAACTTTCTTTACCTCCTTTTTTTTATTACCGACTTCTGCCAGATTACTTTCATAAGTATCCCAAAATTCATCTCTTGAGGTTATTTCAGGCTACTCTGCAACTTTGTTGTTCAAAATATAATGATTGAGATGCGAAGGACATTATAAAGCTCTAATATAAGCTGATACATTTCTGAGGAAATATTTGGGGGTAAAATCTCAATTTAGACTCACACAGTAGCTCATGCTGGAACTGAGCGAGAATTTAAAAAATTGGAATTTCAGTCCTGGTCCTCAGTTGTATTAATTGCATTTATAGAGACAGACATGGAGACATAGATGTCTCCATAACAATATTCATATATACATCTGTGTATATACATCCATGGGTGGGTTCACTTATTCATGTAACACATTAATTGCATGCTAAATGTTGATACAAGAGAAAAATACAAGATTTTACATTTTGAAAATCCCCAAACACAAATGGAGTTTACAGATATTTTTTAAACTAAAAAGGAAAGCTATATTCAGAAATATTCCTTGTCGTTAATTTCTGCTCTTTTTTTTCAAATCAGCCAGAATTGTTTATTGAGCAAGCACTGTGATCTCAGACCTTTGTTGAGTATCGTGAAGAGTCTAGGCTAGTTTAGGGCATGGTATGTATTTCTAAGGACGTTAATGCCATTTGGGTTTGCAGTGAATCCTCCTTCAATGAGAATGTTAATAGTGGAAGAGATGCATTTTGGCTGGGCTGGGCTGATAGGCTTGACCGCTCTCTGTTCACTGAGTCTTTCTCTGGGCAGCTCCTCTTTTCGATAAGTTTGGATCACTTTTACTCTTGAATGAAAATATTTGAATTTCAGTTGAGTTCCAATCAAGGCTCTTTGAGTCGCGAAGAACAGTCACTCTTTTACACTAGCAAAATAGGGAGTTTTATCATGAAATACAGAGCATGTCAATGGTCCCAAGGAAAGGCTCACATTGCATATTATAATAGAATTGGAAAATAGAATTGTTTGATATAATTGTCTTAACATTTAATAACCATTTCCAAGCAAATAATATATGGTAGAAAACAGTGCTCTCCTGCAAAAGTCCCCTGTCATGAAACTAAATTTGACTTTAAAAAAAAAAAAGATCTTGCCTTTCCTGGTGTAGCTCAGTTGGTTGGATATCGTCCCGCAAAATAAAAGGTCACCAGTGTGATTCCCAGTCAGGGCACACGCTTAGGTTGCAGGTTCAGTCCCTGGCTGGGTGTGTGCGGGAGGCAACACATCAATGTTTCTCTCTCACATTGATGTTTCCCTCCCTCTTACCTCCCTCCCTTTCCCTCTCTCTTAAAATAAATACATAAAATCTTTTTAAAAGTAAAATTTTAAAAAATGACCTCACACATTCTCCCTTTGGGTAAAATATGAATCCACTTGGATTGTTGCGCTCTTGTGAGGAAACGCTGAGACCTGGAATTTACTTAACATAATCCTAGGATTTCTTTTTTCCTGTATTTAAATGTGTTGCAGATGTTCTTTAAAAAATATTTTCTTTATTTTTCTATTAAAGTCGACATATAACATTATATGTTTCAGATGCACAACATAGCAGTTAGACGTTTATATAACTCACAAGGTGATCATCCCGATAAGTCTAGTACTGATCTGACACAATACATAGTTATTAGAACATTATTGACTGTACTCCTTATGCTGTACCTTGTGTCCCCGTGACCATTTTATAACTTACATCCCTGTGATAGTTTTGTAACTATTTTGACTATGTTCCCTATGCCGTACTTTATATCCCTGTGACCATTTCACCCTGCCCTCCAAAACCCCTCCCATCTGGAAACCATCAGCTTGTGCTCTGTATCTGTGAGTTTGTTTCCATTTTGTTTGTTTATTTTATTAGATACCACATGTAAATAAAGTCAGATTCAAAGTTTTAAAAGTTTGGAAATCTGATCAAGAATAGTGCTTGATAAATCTTATCCCACTGCTTACACGTTGGAAGGCATTAGAATTTAGGCATGTATTTGGTTCCTTTAAACTTGGTTAAAGATTACTGACATGGCTAACGAATCATTAACTTTTAAAGATTTTCGTTGAGTGCTGCTTAACATTGATTACATGAAGAAGGTTGCATGAGTTGCTGCAGCCAAACATTTTTGCCCCCGGAAGAACTTCACAGCCTCACAGAAAAGATGTGAGAATAGAAAATATGGGCTCATGCCAGAGGACCAAAAAGCAAAACAAAACTAAAAAAAAAAAAAAAAAAAGGGCCTTTCGTAATACGTAAATAATTGATTCCAACTGTGAAGTACACCAGAAACTTGAAGTTGCAAGACTATTTTTGTGACTACCAAAATCAAAATCTGGAGCCATTTGATGTGATGGCATTTGCTCATAATTATGAACATTGGGCCAATACACATTTCTGAGCGTATTGCATTTTTGACACTTGGCGGTATCCTCAGGTGTTCGTGGTACATTCAGGGTACCACTTACTTTTTAAAAATCTCTGTTAATTTAAAATTATAGTAACACTTCACTTACCTGCCTGGAAGGAGCAGTGGACAAGATAACATACAAATAAATGAATAGAATGTTTGGGATTTATGTATTAATAAAAGAAAGTGAAATATATAAACATGTTATTTTCAGGATAGCCCAAACCTAGTCCTTTCAGAACTGACATATTTTCATCCTGGCCAGTGTGGCTCAGTTGGTCGGAACAGCGTCCTGTGAACTGAAAGGTTCTCGGGTTCAGGCCGTGGCCAGGGCGCATGCCTAGGTTGCGGGGTTCAGTCCCCAGTCAGGGTGCGGTCAGTGTGCATGTGAGACGCAGCCAGATCAGGGTTTCTCTCTTGCATCTCACATCAGTGTTTCTCTCCCTCTCTCCCCCACCGCCGCCCTCTCCGAAGTCAATAAGCATGTCTTTGGGTGAGGATAAAAAAAAAAAGAATTGAAATAGTTTCATTTTAACTCTTTTAGTGAACACTTTTACTATCTTCTGATTTGCTTCATTAAGCAGTGCATAAGCACTAACCAACAATTTTATAGTACTTTATAGTTCACAGAGTTCTTTTCATGTAAAATATCTCATTTAGTTTCTCCAACAAAGCTATGAGTTAGGTAGCAGTGTTATATCCATGTCTCAAGGACGATCAGTCCGAGTGATCTGTCTGATTTGCCAATGATTACACAACCAGTAATGAGTTACAATTGGAATCCAGGACTTTTCATTCTAAGACACAATGTAATTTCAGCGTTTCTCAATTTTAAGGGACTTCGTTAGCAGCATTAATTATTGTTTTGTTTTTTACAAAGTGACGTATGTGGAATATGAAGTTCAATACAGATCACTGTTTCTTCAGTTGAGACCCAAATGAAGTAGTTAATTTGCTTCTAGAAGACACATCGTAGGGTAAATGCATACCTACCTTCAAATATTAGAATAAAACTCAGTGCAGTGAGATGCTTGCGTTATGAGAAGAAAGTGGGACCTTAGCCAGCCGTAGGGACGGCAAACTCCAGCCTCTCTTCGCCCACTCTCTCCTGGGCCATACGCTTACTTAAAATTGTAGGCAGATCCCTGCAGTGTTTAAATCAGTCTCTAATCTGTCTCTGTGTCTGTGTCTCTGTCTCTGTCTCTCTCTCTCAGCACATATACGTATAAGGTAAATAATGTATGATGAGACTTCATCGTATGTTGTCGTTATCCCTTCAATAAATGACCAAGATCACTACATTTGCTAACTTCTGTGTTCATTGTTTTCTCCCTATTATCTGTTACTACCTTTTGTTATCTGCAGCATTACTATTTAGTTGCCCTTAATATTTGTCCTTGGGAAGTCACTGCAAATTTGCAAGAGAATCAAGAGACCAAAAATACATTACTTCACTAGCTTTTTTATATTTAATTCTCAGTGTTTAGCTCTGATGTCAGAATGGATAAATATCTTACACGTCACAATTTTCCATGGTAGTTTTCCTGACTGATGAGAGGCATTTTTGCTTGCTTTTCGATTGAAAGCTTATGTTTTAATAAATAAAAAAGAGTTATTTTCATTGATGTGATCATAAATGTTTAACAACAAACACTCTGGGGAAAAGTTTAAACACCCCTATTTGACATGATATTAGACACAATAGACATAAATAACCTCAAAAGCACAGATAACAGTTAAATTAGGAAGTGATGAACTTACAAATATTTATTCCCTTGTCAGCTTTTTCTCAAGTGGGGTTCCGGAATAAAATTGAGCCCTATGGAAAATGATTTGAGGGCATATTTTATTTTTGTCAAGGGCAGTACATATCTAGTCCATGGTAGATGTTTGAGTAACTCATTAGGTTTAACGAATGTCTTAGGCTTTGGCCTTGGACAGTCAGCCTCAGTATGAACTGGAAAACTGTTAGAAATGCTAATTCATGGGCTCCACCCAAGACCTGCTAAATCTAGAACGCGAGAGCCGGGACCCAGCTGTCAGTGGCTTACCAAAGCCTCCAGGTGACCCTGATGAGCCCAGAGTATGAGAGCCACCGTCCCAGGGCATAGTATTCACTCCCCAGCCCCATGCACTGGGAAAGCCTCAGCCCAGAACCAGCAGATACTCTGCTCAGATCCTACTGGCAATAAGTACAGTAGTCCGCCCTTAGCCACCGTTTTGCTTTTTACAGTTTCAGTGCCCCGTAGTCAGCCACGATCCGGAAATATTAAATGAAAAATCCCGGAGAGCTAAACAATTCATAAGGTTTAAACTGTGTGCTGTTCTGAGTAATGTGAGGAAATCTCACGCCTTCGTGCTCTGTCCAGCCTGGGACGTGAGTCATCTCTTGGTGCAGTGTGTCCACTCCGTATGCACTCCCTACCTGTTAGTCACTTAGTAGCTATTGGTCCCCGGATTTGCTTTCACAGTATTGCAGCGCTTGTATTCAAGTAACCCTTACTTTACTTCATGGCCCCAAAGCCATTCACATACCTTTCATTACAGTGTATCGTTACAACTCTTCTCTTTTATTATTATTCTTGATAATCTCTTACTGCACCTAATTTATATATGAAGCGGTATCATAGGTGTGTATGTACAGTAAGGAAAAATCATAGTATATATAGGGTTTGGTGCTATCCATGGTTTCAGGCATCCACTGGGAGTCTTGGAATATATCTCCCCCAGATAAGGGAGGGTCATTATAATTGGATGGCTACCCAGTGGTGTCCTGGAGCCGGCTTGTATCTGCTCATGCGAGCCTATTGTCAAATTTTCAGGCATTTGGGGAGTATCTCGGCAACTTGAAAGTGGCTGTGGGGAGTGTTTGTACCACAGAAATGCGCAAACACTAAAACCAGGGCCTTTTCCCACCCACCCCAAGAGAGCCAGTTCTGAAACATGTACCAGCCCATCGCGGACCTATAGAGGCTTGGCTGGCTCCACTGGCAGCTCTGCAACTGGAATGGCCCTTCAGCATTGCCCTGCTTTGAGCCACATTGAGCCTTTCTCCCCGACCTGAATCAGTCATTGAGCACGGGCTGCCCTGGGAAAGGCTTGCGCTTGTGCGAGGCAGCCATCTGCAGCTCAGACAGTCCCTGAAGGGACTGACAGCTGAAGGACGTCTACTGATCTTTTCCTCCACTCTGGGGCCAGACTCCATCTTTGAAGTGATTCGGAGTGGCATATCTTCACATACACCCCACTCCCTCCAAGAGATCCGAATTATAATTGATCTGGGGCGAGCCAGGACCTTGGGATGTTTTTATTGTTTTCTAGATAATTCTCATATGCAGCCACACTAGATACTATTTAAAAGAGTCAAGCCAGTTGCTGAGATGACACTGTTTTTTTGGTGGCTTATTTGTTTGTTTTGCTTTTCTTAATGTTTGTACTCTCCTTCCCTTAAATGAAATTGGGTCTGGAGCAAAAGCCTGTATGCCGCAAACCTTTGATGAATATTTCCAGGGTGGTTGGCTAACATAATTAGGACACCTTTGAAAGGAATCCTGCCCAGAATAATTAATTTACAAGTAAAATACAATAGAAATACAAGCATATATTCACAAAACGAATTAATGACTTCATGAATTAAGTTATCTTCAAGACGTTAATCAAATAAATAACATGTATGCTTTTCTGTTAAAGAGGAAGTTAGAAGATCTGAGCTCTGAGTGGAAGGCGGTTACCCATTTACTTCAAGAGCTGAGGGCAAAGCAGCCTGGCCCGGCTCCCGGACTGACCGCCGCTGGAGCCCGTAAGTATGCTGGACCACGTTCTGTTTGGCTGTAACCACTTGCTCAAAAGCACAACAGTGAGGCGATCTCCGGGCAAAAGGGAAAATTGGTTGCGGTTCTGAAAATAGCAATGAATCTTTGTGTTATTTACTATACAAAGTGCCGTAGAGTAGGTTCCTTGGAAATGGCCTCTGGTTCAGAGTGCCGGACGACAAAAGTACATGGCAGTGTGTTTTCTGGAGATACGCCCACGGATGAGGAAAAGCACATGGAAGTAGACAGCCGAAAAGGCTGAAGGGGTCTTTGACTGCGACAGAGGCGTCAGATGATTGCCTCGGAGCCTTCGCGTGGGGCTGGCTCTGCAGAGCGGTCCTGAATTGCAGGGAGAGGGTCTGGCCTTCCACGGGCTGCCCACGGGGAGGAAAGGGAGACTTTAGAAGTGTTTTCTGGAGCCAAAGGCAGGTGCTAGTTAAGGAGTACCGTTCACAGCCAGCCCTCCCGGCAGCAGCAGTGGGTGCGGTATGCCTGAAGAGGGGATGAGGGAGGGGCCCCGTAGTGCCCACTGGCACTGAGACATGAGGGTTCCGCCTCAGTGCATCCTACATCGTTTAGACAATAGCCTTCAAATACGCCCGTACCAACCCCTGAAACCACAGAAACACGACCCTCCTTGCCCCGCCCCCTGTCCCATTTCAAAACAATTTTAAGAGCTCTTTCGTTTTTAGTTCAAGAAAAAGAAAAATGGACCGTGGCTGCCACAAGCAGACTTGGGGGGAGGAATAGTTCTTTGTTTAACTGTAGTTTCAATTTTTATTTTTCTGCATATTTGCAGCCTCTCCGATTTTGCTTTCTGTTCATTTGTTAGTAGGAGATATGTGTAAAATCTCACGGCAGCATTAATGCTGGCTCAGGGTAGGGAGCCGGAGAAGTTCTTTGCTATTTTTTGGCCTTGTCTACTTCTCCAAAGATCAGGTGATCGAAGTATCAAAGCATGGTGACTGGTTCTTCAAGCAAAGTTGATTTTTATTTGATATGAAGTAGAAATATACCTCGCCGGAAAGAGCACACCCAGGGTAGCCCAATGATCATTCAGTAGAAGGCACGAATAGTCCCTATGTCAAAGGAAGTCATCTGATCTGGGGACATTGTGTTTCATGTACCCCCTGGGGTTTCTGCACAGTTATCAGAGTTGGATTTAATGACATCGGCGACTTGAGAAAGATGTGCGAGGATTCCTCTTTTTTTTTTTTTTAATCAATCTGGGACACTAAAATTGCTATATCAGGGTTTGTATTCAACTAATTGTACCAGGCTTATTTTTATGACCTATAATTTTTGGTACCCTCAGCACATATGCATAGTTTTGTTACCATGCAAATCGGGGCTTGGCCACTTTGGTGCCTTCAATCTACATGACTCAATAATTTGTGTTGAAGGAAACAGGCTTTTATTAACAGGGTTCCAACCTTGGCGGGGAGGCGGGGGCACTGAGAGAACACTCATGCTCTGAGCCCTTCTCTCCCACGAGACCCAGAACTCCTCTCACTCCCCAAAAGGCAACAAACCAAAACCATGCCCAGAAGTTCCCCATTTCCTTATCTGTCCATTAGCCAGATGTGCAAACAGGTCTCCATCCCCCCTGGAATGTGCACTTGTGGGGTTCAGAGTGGCCATCCTCCCACAGCAGCTCTCTCCTTCAGGAGCTGGGGTGCACTATTTTCAGCCTCCGTGTAGTGGTTCAGGAAAATGTGCTGTATTACACTGGGTCGTGGTGTCTCAGAGGCAAGACAGTGCCTTCTCTGTGCATCGTTCAGAGAAGCAGAAGCCTACAGCTCAGCATTCCTGGTAACAGTTCAGCTCCAAGTATCTCTCACGTGTCTGCTTGACCTGACAGGTCCCCGTGGCTTCGTCAGCTCTGCCACCATCTTCTACAGTCAGGCAGACTTCATGGCTGCCTTCTCTGCAGACCTCCTCTGGCTTCATGGCTCTCCCTCCTTTGACCTTCGGCTCTCCTTAATTTAAATGCTCAGCTCAGAATTCCTATGTGACCTCACATCCTGCTCTTCCTATGGGGTGTCAGTGTTCGCCATTTTTGTCAGCTCCCCAGTGTCTTTGACCCTCTTTTGGCTGCCATCTTTAGTCAGGGCAAGAATTTCCCAGTGATGACAGGCATCCGGCGAGGGCATCTGCCCCCCCCCCACTATGTAACAAGTGACTGCACATTCTCACAGTCATGTACAGAACCGGCTGTGGGCGGCAACCTTCTTCCTTTTGGGAAGGCACTGCTGTTAACTTGTGTTTGTCATGTAGTACATCTTAAACGCTGTACCATCCACTTTCCTTGACCCCCATCCAGCCTGTAGGCAGTGTTCTGCTATTATGAGGGGACCCATGCTCTGTACCCCATTACTGTCTGTCTCTGTATAATCATATATTGGTACTTCGTCTCTGCTTTTCTGCCCTATGTTCAAACTCACTAACTCTGTAAAGAGATTGGGTTCCAACAATTTATTGATAAGTTTGTTGAACTCTGAATAGGGATTATATCCCTATTTAAACCACTGTACTCATGGTAGGCACATTACAAAGACAGAGTGCGGTAGTCTGTTTCACCTGTAAAGTACTTAAATGTAACAGTAATCTCTCTAATGGAAAAATACAGGGTCCAGCACAAATAACGCCCCTTTTTTATGGCAAAATCTTTTATTACACAATCGTAAGCATGTCATTCTGTAATATAACAATATCACACTCAAGCACACTATATGACATTTTAGGTGAAATGTTCAAATCAAAACTATAAATTATCACACCTATTGTATTACCCTACCAACCACACTCAAGCAGGCGATACTTCTGCAGGCCCCCTGTAAATTCAGAATTCCAATTTTAATTTCCAGCAACATACATAAATCATCCACTTAATAAATATTTACTGAGTAATTTTCATGTATTGTGCATCATACTGGGTGTCGAGGATGCATGATAGACTAAGGTCAAGTCCCACCTTTCATGAAACATATACTCCGATTGGAAGAGAAAGACAACAAACTAATAAAGAAGAGAATAGATACTATCTTGATATTAAGTGTGATAGACTATAGTTCACACAGATTCATGTTAAATGGTCACTGGTTAGAAATGCAGAGTCTCAGGCCCCACCCCAGACCCAGCGAGTCACCATCTGCATTGGAATAGGACCCCCGCGTTATTTTGTGCACACTGAAATTTGAGAAACACAGTTACGAAGAACAAGAAAACAGGAGAAGCGCCCAAGGGAGCGCTCAGGAGAACATAACTGTCTGTGGTAGGGTCAGGGAAGCTTTTCTATTAAGAGAATCTTAAGAGAACATCAGAAAGCCGATAAAAGTGAGGAAGAGAGCCATGTATGTGTCTGGAGGAAAGTATTCCAGGAAGAGGCCTTGCCCTGGAGCAAGATGGAAGAATACCGAGGAGACCAGTGAGACCAGAGCAGAAAGCAGGGGCATGTGTGGCTAAAACAATGGAGGAGAGCATTTTCATATCTCCTGCCCTACTTTCTTCTCCCCCTCCAAGAGTCTCATCTCCCCCTCCTGCTCCTTGCCTCCCCCCTACCCCTCCACACCGCTGCCCGCAGGGAGAGCCTGAGAACGGCCTCGGCTCCAAGCCACTGGTGAGAGCTGGTTGCACTTGGGCCAGAGATGGAGAAGAAGGGAAGGAAAGAGGAATTTTCTCAAAAGCGTGGGTCTTTCATCCCCTGTTAGTAAACTGACACAGAGCTGGGTGTACAGTAAAAAGGCTGAGTGCACAAGTGTTGAATGAAAAAAAACCAACAGGGATCCAGGTAGATCCAAAGCTACTTTTGTTCGGATAAAACATTCTTTTTTCTTTAACATGGTGATTTAAATATCAACATTAGGAATTACTTAAATTCCTGACTTCCAGAAAGTTGATCTGAAATAAATACAGCATAAAAAAGTAAAATCTAATTTGTAATATGGTTTCAATACTCGATTATTTCACATATATTATATTGTAATACAATATAATATATAATTTACCATAGTAAGTTTTTCCATTGCATTGTTATGCTAGCTGCTTTTACATATATGTATTTATCTTCCAAACAATTACAAAGAACATATGGTTATAAGCAATTCTTTAAAAGTAAGAGCCCCAGGGCTTCGAGGGGAAATAGCTAGATTAAGGCCACACAGCTGGGACGAAACAGAGCCAGAATTCCAGTCCAAGTGTGTCAGGCTCCAAAGCCTGTGTTTTGTTTTGTTTTGTTTTGCTTTGTTTTTGTTTTGTTTTGTTTTGTTTTTGCTGTGCCTTGCACTATCTCTCTGTCCAAGAACCTAATGGAAATTGTAGATATGGCGGCAGCCAGCCAGTAGTTAATGTTATTTAACTCAGTCTTGGATGTGTGGGCAACAAGAGTGAGATATGTGGCTGTGTCTTTTCTACTTAAGGAATGGAAGAAATCAGTTTACGCTGTTTGAATTTCTTAAAGGTTCTAGAACTCAGAACCTCTTAGAATTATAGAACTCTGCACCTTGAATAATCATTGAAATTATCACCTGGTGGAATATTCTTTAACATGTGTAGGAAGTGAGGCCCAAATGTCTTTGGAAAAGAACCAACCCAAGCTCCCTTGCGAGTAATTACTTAAATCGTTAATATAACAGAAGGAGGATAAGATGGTCCTGGGCTGTTTAAGTTGTTTCAATTTATAAGACAAATAGTCATGCTGGAAGAAAAAAATAACTCCTTTGTAATCAGTTGCCTAGATACCTGAGTGTATCAGTTGTGTAATGGCTTAAAACAAGAGTTACTTACTCGGTCATGATTTTGTGGTTCTGCACATTGGGCTGTGATTAGCGGGATAGTTACTCTAAAGGTCTTACTAGGGGCCATTTGTGTGCATGCAGTTATCTGGCAACTCAACGCAAGCTAGATGACCTAAAATGGAGTCACTCAGGTATCTGACAGCTGACTGACAGTTTGAGAACCTTGGTTCCCAAGGCCTCTCGCCCTCCAGTAGGCTGGGCCGGACTTCGTTATGTGGCATTCTCAGAACGGGACAGTGTTTCAACGGGGTTAAGAGTAGAAGGTCCAACACCTCTGGATGCCTAGACTCTAGAATTCACACGACATCACCCCTGCTAGATTCTGCTGATCAAAGCAAGTTGTAAAGGCAGCCCAGATTCAAGGGGTGTAGACATAGACTTCATTTCCAGAAGGGAGAAACCGTAATGCCATAGCACAGGGGCCTACATACAGGAGTGGGAGGCTTTATTGGGGCTGTCTTTACACCCAAACCACTACATTGGGGAAACGGGGGCGGAGGAGCAGAGATGAAAGTAGTGGTCTGCATCCAATGTCCTGTGTCCGTGGTTCTCAAACTTTACCATACTTTCAAATCACGCGTTTCTTATGAAAGCACAAGTGGTTGGGCTTCCACCCCAGAGCTACTGATTCACTAGACAGGGCGCATCTGAGAAGTAGCATCTCTAAAAAGGCCGCAGGTGATGGTGATGCTGCTGCTCCTGAGACTGTGCTTTAAGAACTCTTGCCAGCCCTGGCCGTTGTGGCTCAGTGGATAGAGTGCTGGCCTGCGAACCGAAAGGTCGCTGGTTCAGTTCCCGGTCAGGGTACCTGCCTGGGCTGTGGGTGTGTGAGAGGCAGCCAATCAGTATTTCTCTCCCTCTCTTTTTCCCTCCCCTTCCCTCTCTCTAAAAATAAATAACTAAAATCTTTTTAAAAAGAGAAAAAACTATTGCCATAGGCCTATGGGGAGTGGAGAAGGGGTTCCCCCCTACACCTGCATACAACCTGGAATGAAATTTCAGTCCAATCCCATACCGTGGATGCCAAAGGGAACTCCATGTTATTTCAGCACCACCGTTCCTCTCCCTTCCCCGCCCCCGAAGACTGTGCAGCTTGGAAGTTCAAGTAGATGAACAGCACACTAAGCCCAGGCAGTATTTGCCTAGAAGAGCGGAGCTCAGGTACCTGTGGGGGACCATCCTTATGTGAAGCTTCCCTAGAGATTCTCAGAAACATTCAGGTAGATAGGACTTTGCATGAGCCTGGAGGCCTGCACGGCAGATGGAGGCAAAGAGCCAGCAAATCTGGTTATAAATGTCAACGTGATTCCTTTCCTTAACCACAAGCTGCTGGGTCTGAGAACATTCACATTCCACAATATCCAATTTGGCATTTTCCAAAGAAATTGCATGCAGAACATACTTAATGTGAAGACTCCAAATCAGGACGTTGGAGCTCTTCAAATGTCCCAGGGAAATAACTTTGAAATGAATGACCATGGGTGTGTGTGTGTGTGTGTGTGTGTGTGTGTGTGTGTGTGCACGCGCACGCATGTACACACACACACACACACGCACACACACACACACACTGCCAGTTAATAGAGGTTTCTAGTTGACCAAACACTGATCAAACCATCCATTCCTGTAATTCATTTTGGGGAGATCAAGTGTTATTAGAAAAATGTGGCCCTGGGAGGTCAGGAAGCCTAAATTCTAATCTCAGTTACACTACCACCTAGATATGGGATCAACACAATCTTTGTAAAGCACCAGAAAGTAAATATTGTCCGCTTTGTGGATCATGTGATTAACTTTGTCATTGTACTTTAAAAGCAGCCAGACCATAGACAGTATGTAAATAAACAGGCTGTGTTCCAATAAACCCTTTATTCACAAAATCGGAAGGTAGATCAAAATTGGCCGTTAATGCCTTGTCTATATCTGCTCAACACTAGTCCTTCCTGTAAATGCCCAGGCTCTGTCTTGAGCAAGGGAGTGTCCCTGAAGAGAGTCTCACACACGTTTGTGTCTTTCCACAATGCCAGGTTTATTAGGGGAGACCTCTCCAAGAAGCCAATAGAGTCACACGCAGGGTGCACACAGAGAGGGGTAGCTTACATGATAGGGGCCAGCAAAGCTAGCTAGCGTCTGACACAAAGTCCCAGTCGCTTGTGGTGTCCACAGGTGGAGAAGTGCTTGTCGATCTCAAGTCAGGGGGCCGCAGTGGCGGCAGGTGGCAAGTGAAGTCTGAGTGTGACCCGTGGTACAGCCAGGCTTGAGCTTTGGGTGGTCAGAGCTCTTATAGCCCACCAGGGGTGGAGGAGTCATATTGGTGTCCGCATGGAGTCCTTGTCCAAGCGTCCAGACTTGTGGCTTTGGGCGTTCCAGGCCCCGCTTAAAGGTGTTCCCGTTACACCCCATTACCTCAGTCTCGACACAGCACTTGACATAACTGTCATGGCTGACAGTGACTCAATGTTGGGTCATCAGAGGTGTCCAAGAAGTCCGCTCTGCTCTTGATCTACGCAGGCTTCTAAACTCGAGCACCTGGAACTCTGCCCAGCCGCTTCCTCCGGCCACAGGAGAAGCTCACCCGCTTGTAGAGCAAAGTCAGGAAAGGAGTCATTCCTGGCACAGCACTCAGTGGACAGGAGCCGACGGGTGAATATCCCATCCCCTCCACTCCTTGCAGGACTGCCCCGAGGCATGCTCCACGCCAGAGGCCTCCAGTGGGGTTGACCCACAGTTGCCCACAGCGATAGCCTGTTTATTAGCATGTACCGTATAGACTTCTTTTCTGTTCCTATTCGTTTCCTTACTCTAACCTCACCACTTGCTGGTACCGTCTACCAGTGAACCTACCTGTACTCAGATCCTTGTCTTAGAGCCCACTTCTGGTGAACCCAAACTAATGCAACAGGTCTTTGAGTTAGTGCCATGGTTATACCTTTTGAATGAGTTGTGTCGTGATTCCCATTTTGCAGGTGAGAAAACTAAGGGTCAGAAAGAGTAAATAATTTGTCCAAGGTTATAAAACTTTTAAGTGACAGAGTAGATATTCAAAGATAGGACTGTGTGCTTCCAAAACTTATGCTATGAACTAGAATGCCATATATTGAGCAGTGATTTATTTATATACTTCTTTTGAATTTTTGGTGGCTATACTTAAATATCAAATACTACATAGAAGCTTATTTGTACATTTATTATTTGAACTTCACTTTCCTCTCTAGAGTTGAATAAAGCATCCCAAAGCTATTTCAATAGCACTTTAAATATCTAGGCAGTGTGATAAAAGCGTAAGGTTAATTGGAGCTTGGATATCTTGGCGCTGCCATTTATGAGTCTGTTTGAAATTGTGAGAGAACAATTAATTTATTGTGAAAATGGCCTCCATTTATCTGCAGTGATCAGGAAAGAAAGAAGGAAGGAAGCTGTCCGTGAGTTCTTACGTTTTTACTCGTCTTTTGGGTCCCATCCTTCCCTGAAACACAAGGAGAGGTGCCACTGTCGGGGCGGGGGAAATTTTGCCCTCCCACCCCTCTTGAGTTTGTAGGCTGGACTAACAATAAAATTGACACAAGACCAGAGTAATAGAAGAAAAACAATTTAATACATACACACACGAGATCATAAATGATACTCAGAGAAGTGATGGGCCATCCCAGGTTTTTATATTTGTAGACCAAAAAATAAATAAATAAAATAAAAGAATTTGTGAAGAATTGACAGGACAAAGAAACTTAGGCTTGGGTGCTCATTAGTAAAGAATCCAAATAGAAAGAGAGCTCGGTAGTAAATTAGTGGGGGAAAAAAAGGTTTCTTTATGCAGGGTGATTTCTTTAATTCTAGGGATAAGAGCCTCAGCCCCTTTGGAGCGAGGAAGAGGGCACCTTTCACAGGGAGATATATTTCCTGCATTCTAGGGGACATGGGAGAGCCAGCATGCCCTTCTCCTACTCTCTGCTTGTCAAGTAACTTGAATTCAAAGTATTCAGTATGCCATAGTGGGATATTTTGGGGTGGCCTTCCTGGGGCCCCAACACCCCCGCCCCCGCCCATAGCCTTTCTTGTTTCAACTGTGTCACCTACTGTTGATTTGGCTTCAGCTAAAGCTTTCAGTTGAGGCCCATCAAGTTTCACTAGATTCAAGACTTTCTCTGCCAAAAACATCTAGGACATTGGCTATGCCATTGTTGTTTCTCTACTTTAAAGCTCTAAACTGTAAAAAACATTCTGCAAGTCTAATGCACCAGGAGTAATATTTTGTGCCTAACTAAGTGAAGTCCCCTAATCAATTCCAATAGCAAGATAAGAAACAAATTTTAGACCCTCCCCAAGATATTTCGAAGCCCTGGGCAACTACAGAGACCGTCCAACTCTTGGCAGCAATAAACTAATCAGTCAAGTGACTAAATCATATTTGTATACTCCAGTGATACGAGGGTGCTTGAAAAATGAGATGTGTCACAGTGTACGAAGGGAAGTGACAATGTTGAACCCTGGCTGGGGAGGTCCCAGTATTGCTCACATTGATCAGAAAGAAGTCTTTCTATGTAGGCAGTGGGGGTCCCTGGTCCCACGCCAACTTCTTCAACAACAATGCCTAGTTAACAGGGAAGATACAACAGTGGTGTCAGTCATTGTTAATATATTGTTAATATATTACCAAGGCAGTGACAGACTGTGAGAACTAGGATATTTAGATGTTATTATCCATTTTGTGGTGCTGAAGTTCCCTTTGTTCTCCTCTCAACTTTTTGGCAATTTTATTGCTTGGTTATCATCTCCAGTTAGAGCCAAGCTCTGGGGTCTGAACTGGCAAAGGAAGAGAAGCTCTAATTCGTCGTTTCTAATGCTCGTCGAACGCATTCCTGGGACTTCCGGACTGGGGTGTGTGTGCACGTGTGTGGGGGCGGAAGCGGATAGCACGCATGGTTGAATGAAGTATGCTGATGGTGAGAGATTTTTCAGTTATCCACATCCTGCATTTTAACAGAAATAAAGGGCTTGATACAGTAAAATTACCTTAGCCTGCTTATTCCTCTCTTTTCAAAAAAAGGACCTTAGCTGGAAATGACTATAGAATTTACCACAATGGTGAATTTCTTCTCAAGCTATTACCAAGGGGAAATTAGAACTATGTGAACACATTCGTGAAGATAGGCACCGCACGGCCCACAAGAGTAAGACTTCCTTGTGTATTCCTAATATGTCCTAAAATTTTGCTGACTCATTTAGACACTGGATATAACTTTACCCTCAAAGAAAGAAGATTCCAAAAGGAAACTGTAGCAGTTTGCACTTAAATTGTAGATTATAAGATTGTGATTTGAAAGGCCTTTGAGAGGTCATTCTTCTCCATTATCTTCAGGAAAGCTCTTTCTCTCTTCAAAGCAGTCTTATGGTTCACTGCCTACTCTCTTCGTTAAAAAATCAAGGGTGGGTGGAGTTCCAACGCTGTTGTTATACTCAAGACATTCCTTCAGCTGCCTGACCCAAGTTCCAGTTAGTGTCTAAATTATTTTGTCACTAGGCAAAGATCATGTCTTCTCACTGTGCATTTAGATGGTCTTTGAAGTCTGTTATTCAATCTTGCTTCAGACTTTCCTTTTCTCACAGAAGTCAGATGAGACTCCATGGCCTCTCATCAACAAAACCGCTGTCTTTCAAATGTGTACCTGTCTCCTTTTTGCAAATGTTGACACATCTCTGTGCCCCCCTCCCTTCTGCTCTCCCAAGTGTGTTTTCCGTATTGGTTTTCTGTTCCGGACTTCAGAATCGGACGCTGTTCCATAATCACCGGTCTCCTCTTGACTCAGTCATGTGATGTCTGCACAGGTTTTTTTGGTACCTTTTTATGATGATGCCATGTTAAATTTGACAACTCCTAGAGTACCTGGTATTTTTTTCAGCCACATTTTAGCTTAGCCAGTCATACCCTTCTGTATTGGAACACCTCAAAAAGCTTTCCCTTGCAATACGAAGCACCCTTGGGGGGACTCATGTGATTTCACCGGCAGCATTTATGCCTGTTCCAGTGCTAGAACTGCTCTACCTCAGCCACATGTTCTCCTCCAGGCACTGGCAGATCTCTCTGCTCTTACGCCCGTCCACTTTTCTAGAAAGAGTCGTCTACATGTGTTCCTGTCTCTCTCTCTCTCACCCTCGCTGCAACATGGCCCTATCCCTCCCTCAATCCGTGGGAAGTACCCTAAGGCCAGAAATGGTCTCTGCGCAAAAGTACCTGTCCATCCTCATCTTAAAAGAACTCTTAGCAGCATTTAATGCAGTTGTCCACTCCTGTTTTGATACGTTTCTTCTGTTCGTTCGCATACGTATCACCACACCCTGTTTTTCCTCTTGCCTCCCAGGCAACTCTTTCTCAGCCTCCCAGCTGGCTCGAACTCCTCCAGCTGGCTTTTAAATCCTCAAAGTAATATAGGCCTGCTTTCTTCATGTTCTTTAATCTCTTGGGTAATTTCATCTACTTGCATGGCTTCAAGTACCCTGTATATTGCAAATTCCCACATTCTTACTCTAATGCCACATATTTCATCTGAGTTCTATACCTAGACATTAGTTTTGAAATACAGCAGTGAAAAAAAAAATGTATACATATTCCTGTCCTCATAGAGCTAACATTTTTGTGGGGGAAGAAAATAAATACAATATGTATGCATGTTATGGGGTAATAACTGCAATGGAAAATGAAATGAAGCAAAATAAAATAAAATGGAACAGGGAAGAATGTAAGGAGTATAGGTATAGAGCATGATGGCAGGGCTTACAGAGACAACTTCACTGAAAAGGTGAAATCTATGTGAATGCGGTCAGAGTGTGAGCCGTGGGGATATCTGGGGAAAGAATATTCTAGGTTGCGACCTGCCAGGAATGGCACTCAAACACAGGCCATGATATAGAAGCATGACTAGTATTGGAAGAGTAACCAGGTGGTTGGAGCACGGTTACATGGAGAGCAGTTAAGAGATGTGGTTAGATGATGGAGAGCATTAAAGACCATTGGGATGATTTGACTTTCACTTTTTGTAAGAGTAAGACCCACTGGAGGCTTCTGAGCACAGCAGTGAGATAATGCGACAAAGATTTTCTGGACGCGTTAAGACCGAAGTGTAGGAAGGGGAGTAGGGTGGAAGCAAGAGAGGACCGGTTAGACTAACGCGATAATTTGAGTTAGAAATGATAGCTTCACCCTGAATAGGGACAGTGGAAACGGTGAGAGGTGGGCAGATCCTAGATGTATCTCCACGCTAGAGCCAACAGGATTGGTCAACAGATTTGATATAGGGAATGAGAAAATGCGATGAGGATTTTGTCCTGAGCAAATTGTAAGAACGGTCTTGTCATTTCCTGTTAAGGAAGATGGTAGGGGGTACTATCAAAATCTCTTATTGATGCAAATTGTTACATATGCTTACTAGTTATCCAAATAGAAGTGTAGAATAGGTAGAGAGAGGACTATAGGACCTCAAGATTAGGTGAGAGACCCAATCTGGAGATGTAAATATGCAATTTGTAACTTATAGCTGAACCGTGAGATTAAAGCAAGGGGTAAATGTAGACAGAAAAGAGAAACTATGTAAAGACCGAGCCCCGTACTGGACCCCAACGGTAACCCCAATGGTAGTGGATACAGTAATAAGTAGTTGAAGGAGGAGGAAAAGCAAGAGAGAAACGTAGAAGCCAAGTGAAGGAAGTGAATTAAGGAGAAGGACCTGATAGATTGTGTCAAATGCTGTTCCTATAAGTCTAATAAGAGAAAGCCTGAAAATAAACCTTGAATTTAGCAAATTTGAATAGAGCGATAGAGGGATGAAATGCAGATTGGCGTGAATTCAAGAGAGCTCACATATCCAACAACTCACTTAACATCTGCACTTGGATGTCTACCAGACACCCGAAATCCACCAGGTCCAAAACTGAACTAGTGAATTTACCTCTTCGCTCTTCTCTTGTATTTCCTATCTCAGCAAGTGGTCACACCATCCACTCAAGTGATCACCAGTAAGTGATCCCGGATGGAGGCCACTCTCTAACCTAACCTCACTTTTCTCATTCCAGCAACCACCAAGTCCTCCTGATTTTATTACTTAACTATCTTTCAAATTATTTGATCCATCCCCATTCCTTCTGCCACCATCATATTTTACCTGGATGCTTGTGCCCTGACTGATCTGATTTACCGCCCTCTCATTCATTTCACATATAAACAGATTCCACAAAGAATCATAGTGTACAATGTAAATCTTCTATTAGAATTGTTGAATGGCGCCCCACTGCGTTTAGAAGAAATCTTCAAATTATTAACATGGCCCACAAGGTGTTCTGTGATAGTTCCCCTGCCTACCCTTCTTGTTCTACTGTCCCTCCCCCTTTTGCTCAAAGTGCAGCCCCTGTCTGGGTTTCTTCAGTTCCTTTAGTATGTCTGCTTCTGTCTGGACTCAGGGTTTCCACATCTGCTACTCTCTTGCCTGCGCCCTTAGCTCTCAGCTGTTCTACAGGACTCTTTCCTTGAGCCTCCCATTATACAATCTCAAAGCATATTTTTCTCTTGCACATTCTTATCATTGTTTTGATTACTAAAGTGTTTATGCAATTATTTAGTTTTCATTTTCTAATAGACTAAATTCCGAGAGGATCCTATTTTATATCTTGTTTATCAATGCATGCAGCTTTGATTTAATGAGTAGCATATAGTAAGTGCTTAATATATATTAACCCCATAAACATTTATTTTAGAGTTGGTTCAAGTAAGTCAACTTACTGTGTAATTATAATACCAAAACAGATTAAGTGATTATATGCTTGTCTGGCTGTTCAGTGGCAGAATTTTTTTTTAAGATTTTACTTATTTTATTTTTAGACAGAGAGGAAGGCAGGGAGAAAGAGAGGGAGAGAAACATCAATGTGTGGTTTTCTCTCACGGGCCCCCTACTGGGGACCTGACCCGCAACCCTGGCATGCGTCCTGACAGGGGAATCGAACCCGTGACCCTTTGGTTCGTAGGCTGACGCTCAGTCCACTGAGCCACACCAGCCGGGGCTTGTTTAGTGGCAGAATTGTCCTCCAACCCACTGAGCTCCTCACTTTGAGCTCAGTGCCCTTCAGTGTTCTTACATATATCAACCTTTTTTTTCTTCTTAGACGCAGCTGACAGATATGTTTATCCTCATATTCTCAGTGGTACATCCTAATTTTGTAAGACGACAGTATTGGTCAAATAGGAATATGCTGTGGCTCTGACGTAAATATTGCCGACTAACTCTATTGCCCATCTCATTCCTTAACTCTCATTGTTGGCTATGTCCGGACATCCCGTTTCAGGACCTCTACTTTACGGTGCAACATGCTGTCTTCCTCTTAAAGTTCATATAGTTTATTTCTTCTCTTATCTTCAGTATTTTGAAGAAAATGTGTTTTAATGTTATATTCCTGAGTGTTGGCCAGTCCATGATGAATTCATGAGATAGACGTTCAGTCTAGCTATTCTAATATTGAGGTAAAATCACCAACAACACCCACTGCACCAGTCTCTAAATTGTAGTATAGACCTACAAGAGAAAAAGAAAGTCGAAATTATAATGCCTTTAATTGTGGATACTTAGCGCAACTTCAAAAAACTCATTGTTCTCCAACATTAAAGAGCAGGAAGTAAATAACATGCCACTAAAAATAAAAATAGGAGGTAATATTGAAATAAAACAAATCAGTCAATCCCCAACGTCACTTTAGCTTTCCAGGATGATTTTTTGCTCTTGAAGGAACTTATGGATAAAAGATACAAACTCCCCATGATGTTTATTGTAGATTATAAGTAGAGAAGATACTTTTACTCCTTATATCGAAGTGACTGAGAAAAGTTGTTTCCTCAATTACTAGCATATTTTTTAACCCTATGATTGGGTGATAAGCATTTTTGCTTACCAAGTCCAGCACTATCAAAAGAGAAATCCTGTTATTTTTCTTACTGATTCTCATGTGTTTAAGGTGAAATGTGCCTTTTTCATTTGGACCTGCACTCCATGTTTAACAAAGAAGGACGTAACTCAAAATTGAATTGTACACTTTGAATAGAGATTTTTTTTTCAAGGTCAGGACCCAGTTTCATAAGGAATTTTATTTTTGCCAACATGGCCGGCGCCCACTCCCACCAGCTGAAAGATAAACTTGTCTAATAAACCTTTCAGATTCAATTTGCTCTCTGCATACCGCGCGAGAATCTCTGGAGGTCATTCACAGCATGTGCTGCAGCCCCAACAGGGAGAAGTAATGGAAAGATTCTGGTTAAAAAGCTGACACTATCCCTTCCAACCGCCTTGAATGCGAATATAATAAGCAGGTTTAGAGACGCATATCTCTGTGATTCTGGGGATTTCCATCTTGATCTCTGACTCTTAGCAACATTTGAATGCCTGGATTTGTATCTATTATCTGGGTGAATGAACCCTTCATATTGAGCATGTTGAGGAAAATGTGCTTTAACAACAAAGTCTGATGCAAATCAGGCAAAACGACGCTGTCACTTCCTGTTTAACTCTGTTAGGGGGTCTCTGAGGTCTCACAGTCTGGTTCTGTTCCAGAAACGCCTAAGCGTACCACGGCTTTTCTTTTCAAAAACATTACCTGCGTTTACTTCAGTTACTCCCCCATGGCTTTTGCCTTGTCCCGACCACACCTCATATTTCTCTTAGAGCTGACACGCATTAGTACCTTGCTCGGTACCAGGCATTTTGCTAAATAGTCTTCGTGTATTGTTCCGTTTAACCACAGCAGCTTTATGAGGTAGGTACCATACTCGTATCTTTTTTATCAAAAGAGGAAAGTAAAGCTAAGAGAGCGTCGTTATCCCAAAGGCCACCAGCTACTAAGTGGACACAGCATGGCCCTAAAACCGGATTTTCCTAAAGTTTGTGCCTGCCTTTACCTGCATGCTAAACATACGTGGCCTTGGCAGTGCAGAGGGTGCAGTTGAGCTCCACCGAGTATGGAATCAATTCTACCATACTTTCCATTCTTTTGTAATATATAGGGTCCTGCAGAAGTAGTGCCTGCCTGAGTGTGGTTAGTAAGGTAATAATATGGGTGTGATAATTTATAGTTTTAATTTGAACATTTCACCTTAAATGTCGTATGGCGTGCTTGAGTGTGCTATTGTTCTGTTACAGAATGACATGCTTAGGAGTCTGTAATAAAAGGTTTTGTAATAAAAAGGGGCGTTATTTGTGCCAGACCCTGTGTTTTTTTCCAAATGAAATTCAACAACAACACTCCGGCTTCCCCCTCCTCTCTTCTTTTGCCACCTAAGCCTTATATTAAAGCTGTGTGGGTGGACTTAGGTCTAAAACAGCAGCACTCTTGATGCTTAACACTAACCCTACAGCTATGGAAGTGATTTCAGTGAGAAGAAATATATAATAGTCTCTTTTCTTGTCCCTTCACTTTCTCCTTCCCCTTGCCTTCCCATGGATTATTTGACCGTAAAAGGGTGTGCTAATTTCTGGACTCTATATTCTGTTCCATTGTTCTGTATGTCTGTTTTTATACCAATACTGTACTGTGTTGATTACTATAGATTTGTAGTGTAGTTTGAAATTAAGGACAGAACCTTTTATCTTCCTACTTCTGGTCCATTGTTCTTCTAACTACACTAATGAGACTAGGAATTCATTCACCAAGTCATAGCACACTGCAATTAGGGGATGCCTTTTGAAGCTTGGAAGATATAGTTTGGGGCAAATAAAAAATCCTTATTTTGCAAAGTAAGTTATTTATAGCGTACACTATTTCAGTAAGCGGTATATAGATTAATGATAAAAATTACTTCAAGAAGGTTTTAGATCAGGGATTGGCAAAGTTTTTCTGTAAAGAACCAAGTGGTAAATATTTTTGGCATTGCAGGTCAGGAAGTCAACTGTGTTATTGAAATACAAAAGCATTTATAGACAGTCCATAAAGGAATGAGCGTGGTTGTGCTCCAATAAAACTTTATTTCCAAAAATGGGTGGTGGGACATATTTGGCCTTAGAGCTGTATTTTACTGACCTTTCTTCTAGATAGATGGATTTTGGATAGATTCCTAGTAGCTAATAAAGGGAATATAGATTTCTAAGTGTATTTCTCTAATCTTTTTAAGGCCTCCTCCAAGATTTTTTTATCAGGTGTTTTTAAGACATTCAAAAATAAGAATACCACTTACCTATCATAAGATGAAAAATTTTAAAGCCCTCACAGTAAACATGAAGATGTGATGTAAAATACTTGTTGCAACTATTAAGAGTGTCTCGCTGTCATTTGAAAAAAAATTTTTAGTAGTATTTATATAAATAAAATTAAGCCCAAAACATTTTTGTCCTCACTTTGGAGAGCATTTTCCTATATCAGCAGCAAAAATATTTTTAAAAAATAAGATTTTAGATGTTGTTACTGTTATTTAACACAAGTCCCATACATTGAATTTTGGAGGCACCCTTAGGTGTATCCAAGCAGAAGTTCTCATTTCTGTTATCACCTGGAATCTGCCGCTCGCAGTTCTAGGGGTGACAGTGCTGTGCATCACACTGGAGCTTGCTTCGATCATTGAAACCATTAGCGCACCGCCACGAGGTGGAATGGACTCCCAAAGAAGCGTCACAGGTCATCAGAAAATGGATATGATAATGCCACCTCAGTGACTAACACTGAAATAATGAACTAATTGGAAAGAGATACAGCATGTAGTTGAGAAGCAGCCGGTGTCACTTTCAGGGAGATGAGAGGTCATTTTTCAACATGCCCTTAGTTATTGGTGACATTCCTTCTCCAGCTATGGTTCTAATGCTACGGACTAAAAAAGGGACTTTTTTTTTTCACAAGAATTAGAAGACAAGCCACAGACTGAGAGAAAATATTTACAAAGGGCTCTTCTGATAAAGGACTGCTATACAAAGTATACAACAACCTCATAAAACTCACCAGTAAGAAAAAAGAAGTATTAAAAATAGGCCAATTAATAGATGCCCCACCACAGAAGCTATACAGATGACAAATACATGTATGAAAAGATGTGCCACATCATATACCATCAGGTAAACTCAAATTAAAACAACAGTGCGATACAACTAATCACTTATTAGAATGGCCAAAACTGAGAACACTGACAGCAACCCAGTGCTGGTGAGGATGTAGAGTGACAGGAACTCTCCTTCAGTATTGGCGGGAATGCAAAATGAGACAGCTGTTTTTAGATGACACTTTGGCGTTTTTCGTTTTGTTTTGTTTTACAAAGCTAAACATACCCTTAGCACGCGATGTAGCAGCTGTACTCGAGTTGAAAACTCTCCTCACAGAAACCTGTGTGTGGATGTTTACAGCAGATTCAGTCATCATTGCCCAAACTAGGAAACCACCAACACGTCCTTCAGGAAGTTCATGGATGAAGAAACTGCTATAGCCAGACAATAGAATGTTATTCTGCACTAGAAAGAAATGGGCTATCAAATCATGAAAAGCCGTAGAGGAACCTTAAATGCGTACTACTGAGAGGAAGAAGCCAATGTGAAAAGCCTTCATGCTACATGATTCCCACTATATGTATTCCAGAAACTGCAAAGCTATGGAGACAATTAAAAAAGTGAACAGGTTGCCGGAGGTGGCGGGGTAGAGCGGAGAGATGAACAGGGGAAGCACAGAGGATTTTAGGGCAGTGAAAGTGCTCTCATGATACTATAATGGTGGATACGTGTCATTATACATTTGTCCCCATAGAATGCACAACACAAAGAGTGAATCCTAACGTAAACTGTGGTCTTTGGGTGGTCATGATGTGTCAATGTAGGTTCATCCTTAGTTAACAAATGTACCATTTTGGTGAGTGATGTTGATAACACGGAAGACCCTGCGTGTAGGGGCCGGGGATATGTAAGAAATCTCTGCACCTCCCTCTCAGTTTTGCTGGAAACCTAAAACTGGTCTAAAAAAATTAGGGCTTAAAATGTTTTCAATTTTAAAAGAACATTTAGTATGCATTGGTGTCATTAATTTGTCAGTACACTAATTCAGCAGATAAATTATTAAGGCTTACTGTGTGCCCTATTGTATGCTAGATGTTAGGGATGGAGTATGGACCAAAATAAACACAATTCCTGGACTCTCAGTAAGGAAGGCAAGTAAATTACTATATGTGACAAAAAAAAATTAGGATACAGAATGCTATGAAAGAACCACACCTAGTCTGGAGTGGTCTAGCTGGCAGGGAATGCTTCCTAGAAAAAAAGGAACTTTGAAGACATGACCTAAAAAGGATTATAGGCATAGCTAGGCAAACAGGTAAAGGGAGAGGGAGAATGTTCCAGGCAGGACAAACAGTGTAAATAAAGGTTGGAGGCAAGAAGGAGTCTGAGATGTCTTTAAAAATGCCAGTAGGGATGAAGTATTGAGTTGGGTGCAAAGCAGGTGAGGGGGGTGTGTCACCTTCTGGAGGAAGCAGACAATTCAGGCACGTCCTTACTTTGCTTCTCAAGGCATATTAGGGAGAGCAATCACATTTTATCTGAAAGGCAACTGGAAGCCACTGGAGCGTTTTAAAGAGGCCAATGACATGACCGTGTTTGCGCCTGAGAGAGATTGCGCTGGTGAAAGAGTAGAGAATGGACTGGGTGAGTAACACAGGAGACTATTCCAGTAGTCCAGGTGAGATCATAATGACTCAAACTAGAGAAATGAGAAAGGAAATGGAAACAGAATGGACAGAATCAAGAGCTACTAGCATGAAGAAACGGCAGGACCTGCTAACTTACGGGACACAGAGGGGACAGATATGGGAACTCAGAGAGAATACCCAAACTTCTAGCTTGATGAACTAAGTGGATAGTGGTGGAAAATACTGAATTATGGACTATTCTAGAGTTCCGGGAGATGATGAGTTTCATTTTGAGTGCACTAGGTTTGAGATGCTTGCAAAATCACTCAGCAGACTATAGCCATAGGAGTCAGGAGAGAGGTTTAGGCTAAAGATACGGACGCCAGAGTTATAAGTGCATACAGTAAGACATAGCTAAAGTCTCAAGAGCGGAGATCCCTTAAGGAGGGTGTATGGAATGAGAAGAGAAGAGGGTGTAGGACCGAACCCTAAGGGACTCCTACATTTGACATCCAGGGTAAAGTGGGCTGCCAAAGGAGCCTGAAGAGTGGCCGGAATCAGAAGTAGAAGACCAGGAGGGAATGAAGCCAGATTTTTAAGACGTTTCCCTTTAAGTGGGTGGAGAAAGGATAGAGCAGATAGAGAGTAAGATTCATCTGTGTTTCTTTGGCCAAAACAGACACTATGAAAGTAAACTGGAGCAAGGGAATTAATAATAACTGGAAAGTATAATCAGTAATGGCTACAGGACCATGGACTCTAAGCTGCAGAGGGCAGCAGGTGAAAGGTAAAGAGGAAAAAGTAGGAGAACTGTTAGCTGTGGGAGGACGGAGGAGCTCTTGCTATGGGAGACGCAAGGGTGGGTTCAGAGGTCTTGGCACCATTCTATTTCTTGACTGGCAGAGAGGTGGTAGATAATGAGGCGTTGCAGTATAATTGGTCTTTAACTTCTAGGCATCTGTTCTTCGTAATCATCTATGGGTAAGAAGAATCTCCCTACAAAAGAAAAAAAATGCTTCCATAATGTTATCATGACCAGTGTAGCAGTTGCCTCTGGTACCTGGAGTGACATAACTTTGACCTACCACTGGTTGCAGGTGCAGGCGCCCTGGGCAGTCTCAGGTGAGCTTAGATTTACCTGCAGCCGACAGCATCCCGCATCGAGGGAATGGCTCCCATCTTCTCACTTTCTGCCCAAGGGATTTCTCTCACATGCCAGGATCCCACAAATCTCTGAGCTAACCCAGACTAGAAGCTGTGATAGGTGGGCAACCCTCACCAATGGGAGATGAGAGCCCTCGAATCCCTGAATACCTTTTTAGCCCCTATTACTTTAAGAAGACAGTTCGGGGAGGCTATATCTGTGCTTCTCTGGAATGTGGAAAGTTTCTGGCATAATCCAACCCCTGTTTTCCATAGTAGTGACCTCAATCAATGATGTACATTCTATTGACATTTCCACCTTCTCTGTCTCACTTTTCTGGTCTTTCATCCCTATTCCCAAAGGACAGCTGCCAAATTAACTATCTACGCCCAAGTCCATTTGCAGGCCCTGCAAAAGGATTCAAGGAATCCAGAGATGATAATAAGAGAAGTGGAAGGAACCGACAGAGAAGACCACAGGAGATGAAAATATGTTCTCTCTATTGCAGACTGAATATTTAAATGCCTATTTAACAGCACCACTCAGATGTCTCAAAAATAATCTCACAGCCTTCTCCTATAATCAGATTCATGATTCTCCCTTGTACTACCCCTCTCTTTCAGGGTCTACAGTGCTGCTCATGCAGTAACAAAACCTGAGGGGTTGTTCTTGATGCCTTCCCACCTCACTCCTCGACGTCCGTCACCCCATTCAGCTGGGTCTCTCCTCTGAAATATTTCTTGAATCGGCTTTTTCTCTGGCTTTATCCTGCACTGCCCATACCCAATCTTTCATCATCTCTGCCCTGGACTGTTAGGATCATCGTAGTCCTTGTTTGCCCTGGGCTGATGTGGTTTACATCCACAGCCTCAGTGTGATTCATTCACTCTAAACACTATCCCAGTTTTTGTGATAAGTACAATGATATGGTCATCCCAACCAAAACTAATCTCCTCTAAGTCATTTCTTCTCTTCTACACAGTGTAACTCTGTGATCCTTTCAAAATATAAATTTCATGGCAGAACTCTCTCTAAGACACTTGAGTGGCTTCTGGTTCTCAAAGTAAGAACATTTAATAGCTTACAGGTTATAGGACCTTGCGTAGTTCGGCGCTTCCGATTTCACCACCCTTACACCAGGTGCCATGTACTGCTTGCTCTCCTGTCTCCACAGGCACCTGCTTTCTGTTGTTTTACTTAGAGACCTACTTTTTCCTAGTACAAACCATTGCACATACGGGCACCTCTGGTTAGGACGCCCTCCTCTTGCTTTTCCCGCTTAATGCCAGCTTACTTTTCAGGTCTCAGTTCAAATGTTGTGCACTCAGAGAGCACTCCTTTCACCTCCCAGACTAGGCTACAGTCTCCGTTGTTACTGTAAATATCATTTATACCGCTCTTCCGAAGCACATATGAAATCTTCTATTGAATTCTGACACTATTTGAATTCATATTGGTCCCCCGCCCCGACACTTGCCTGGGAGCTTCTTTTTTTTAAAGTATA
>PVJD01009731.1:0-59876 GCA_004026545.1 Mormoops blainvillei
CTCCACCTTCCTTCCTTCCTTCTTCCTTGCATCCCTAGCCAAGACTCATCAGGTGACACAGCAAGGCCTAGGCTGATTCTACCAAGATTCAGTTCCATTGCTCGAGTGCTTGTTGGGTCCCTACTCTGTGCAGAGACAGATCCTATACATAAGGACCTCTGTCCTTAAAAACTTCTGTCCTTAAGAACCTTCAACTTTAAGACGGACAAAAACAAAGAGGTCACAAATGACTGCAGTGCAAAGAAGAACACTAAAAATATAATGGTGATGGTATGGACACTCAAATGGGGGGAAATCTTCATGTAAGGCTTTAGATCTTGAAGGGTGGAGGGGCCTTAGACCAACAGAGATTTGGAGCACAGCTGGACATCAGAGTTTTGAATAGACTCACTGGGTCAATTCAAACTACCATCAGAATGGTCATAGTCATTAAATTTGACCATTTATGGGTGTGGCAAGTATTGGGCACCAGCTTCCTACCTGAAAAGTCAATTTCCCTTAGAAACCTTGCTTGGGTTCTTGGCAACATGGTAGGTTTGGTTCCTGTTCAGTTGGCCTATTTTGTAAAGTCCAGCTCTAGAGAGCTGATGGGAAAAGACAGTGTAAAGAAACAACCCATCACTGAGGTGTGATGGGTGAAACTTGTTTGCTATATTTGGCCCGAACTTTGAAAAAATATAAGAGCAGGCGTTTGTGGCTGTGGATATAAATATTTTGAGCAGACCATTAAAACTTTTTTGACTAAAATTATCATATTTTAAAAAGTGAAAACATCTCATTACTAGTTTTAGAAAACCCATATCCTTTTTCCAATCATTAATTCTCTTGGACACATTAGAATGTCACTCTAAATTCCCCTCACTTCATGGGAAACAATTTTACACATCATGAGATTGAAACAAAGTTACTAAAGGGAAGTGCTAAAAATATGCAGATGTGCCACAAGCAGCCTCTTTTCTTCCTATTTTCAGTGATTCCTTCTCATATCTAATGTTTGCAAGAAAGTAAGGCTCAGGCTAGGGATGCGAAGGCAACGGGGACCTCCCAGTTCAGAAAAGGAGCCATTGGTCCAACACTGGAGAGTTGAAAATGGTATGGACACCGAGAAGACAGATTGCCAGAAAGATCAATTTCTGTATTGATCTTTCAGTACAAGGAACTGAAACTGGTCGATCTCAGAAAGACCAGTAAAATGGAAACCAAGAAGGGGGATTGTCAGAGCCGTTGGTGTGTATAAACCCAGAAGGCACACCGTGGGTTGCTTTCTTGTTTCTGTCCTTTGAAACAACGGTTCTCAACCAGGGACAACTCTGCTTCGTAGAGGACAAGTGGCAATACCTGGAGTTATTTTTGGCTATCTCAACATGTGAGGATGACTACTTTGACTGGGACATAGTGAGTAGGTACCAGCAGTGCTGCTAAACATCCCATAGTTCCCAGGGCAGCCCTTCACAACAAAGAATCATCTGACCTAACGTGTCAGCTATGCTAAGGCTGAGAAACTCTGCTCTAGACAGTAGTTACCAACATCACTGCTTTATCATATTTATTATTGTCTTTCTGATTATAAAAAGTAATCAATTGCATGTAAGAAGCAATGCATTTTTAATCTGGAGTGTTTTATCAATATATTAAAGTTTAATAATCATCCCATCAATTATGCCTTAGAAGTTCATAGTCTACTTTTTTCACCCCAAGGGCCAAAGGCTATGAACTCAAATGTCACGTGAACCTTGGCTGCTGCCAGATACCAAAGCGCGTTACGAAGTCCGTACTTTCTCTAGTCACTGAATCCAACAGGAAATACTTGGATGTGACTTTTATAGAAAAAAAAATAAGTCTAGCCAAACTCTTTCCAGGAAAAAGCAATTTAACATGTTGAAAGGGGAACAGCATTTCTTGAACTGTTGAAATAAAATGAAATTTGTTTCAAATGAAAAGCCAGGGTCTTGGGAGCCTGCTCCTGGCACGGCAAGCCGGCCTGCACGGCAGGGTCGTGAAAGGTGCCGTAATCAGCAACAGGACCCGGAGTGCCAGGGGGAGAAGATCGCAGGAAGTACGAGCCGATGGGCTTAAAAAGCGTCCTGATCACATTGTGATGGAGGAGGCTGAGAAAAGGCAGACGACAAAGGGCCTCCTATGTGAAGGATTAATTTGGTTACTTTTAGCGTGTTTCCACATGCCTGCCACCCAGACCCCCGGGCAGGCATTATGTCTGGCAAGAGCTGCTGGTGTGGTTAGGAGAGCTGGCTGATACTGCACCAGGCCGGAGGACACAGACTTGGGACACAGGCCACCTAGATGGGAATCCTTATTTTCCACTGGCTCGTTGTGTGACCAGAGCAAATTACTCAACTCCCTGTACTTCATTTGTTAAATGGGTTTTGTCGTTGTTAAAAAGCTTTGCAGGAGGCAATGTCAGTGTTCTAGCCACATCCCCAGCAACCCTTTAACATTTTCTGTGCACCCCTTTTCTGGTTTCTCTGTATTTTAGTTTTCACTGCCCATTAACACCCACAACTCTCTTGGGAGGCCTTCCACCTACTGGGGCTGCTGGCCTGTGGGGACAGAGAGCTGGAAGTGCCTGGGGGTTTATGGTACCCAGGTCCTTAGCCAACATGGGCCAAAGGCCTGAATAGAAGAGAAAGCTCAGCCACCAAGCCCCCAGGTGGAACGCACACTCCAGGCCTCCCCTGGGAGATCAACCAGAAGCCGCCCTCTGTGGGGCTTTGCCTGAGATTGCACCTATTTTGCTTTTTAGTCTTGCTTGCCCTGCTCCCTTACAGGTTAAGGAACACAGAGCTTTATAAAATCACTTGCCCTTGAATTTTTTGCAGAGAACTCTTTAAAAAATTTATTTTTTAGAGAGTGGGGAAGGGAGAAAAAAATATACCGATGTGCGAGAGAAACATGGATTGGTTGCCTCTTGCACCAACCCCGTAACCGGGAACCTGGCCCACAACCCAGGCATGTGCCCTGACCAGGGAATTGAACCAGCAACTTTTCATGTCACAGGCCTGCGCTCAATCCACTGAGCCAGACCAGCCAGGGCCACAGAGCATGTTTAAATAATACACACAAATTACTTAGAACAATGCCTGGCACATAACTGGGTCTTAATAAATGTTGTCAACATGAAAATGTCCAAATTGGTAAAAAGAACTTTTTATAAGACTTTTTTAGCGTATATTTGAGCTGAACAGAGGACACGCCTGGAAGCAAAATCACAATAGACTGAGAAAATGCTCCCCGAGAGTGACAGTTTTGCAGTTTCTTTTATGCATTTGGAACCAACAAGAGGAGGGATATAAGGAAGATTACAGGAAGGTATGAGAAAGCCAGGAGCGGAAAATCTGTGATTGGATCACAGGTTAGTGTGTGTGTGCTCCCTTGAGAGTGGTTATACCTTCGATAAATCTAGAAAAGAGAATTACTCTGGTATTTCAAAGGTATGTTAACTCAGACCCACAGGAACAATGACGGGGCTTGCTTAAGACAAAGATAAACCTTTTCACAGGCCTAGGTGTGACTGCCCACCATGACCTGCCCAGTTAGGAATTTTATGCTCAGATCACCCTGAGAGGTTACCTCCGGTCAGATTTATTATTACAAAACTCCTTTTTCATCCACAATGTGAACAGCTATTTCACTTATAATTATTCTTACTAAATGCTTACTTTGTGCCAAACACCGTGTCACTTACACTCATTTTCTGATTTAATCCTCTCCAAATTTGCCCTTCCTTAATGAAGGAAGGAAAAGCCAGAGAAATAAACCAAGCTTGAGCTGGTGAGAGACAAGCCAGGACCCCATATCAGAGAGAGAATTCCATACAAAAAGAATTCCAGAGAGTTGATGGCATGGAGGAGGAGTAGCCAGTCTCAAACAATGACGGAGCTCATATAATGGCACAGAAACTTCATTTTTTTAACATGATCCATTCTCTTTTCTGTCCGTCCACTTCCCTCCTTAATCATTAAGCTCTTAGGAGATCAGACTCTGCTCAGTATCAAGCCGTCTTAAGAAGAAAGCCTCAGTTACACTGACCACAGAAACAGAGTTGCAGTCAAACTAAGGTAACATCTTCACTTCAGTTGCTTTTCATGCCAATCCTATGGAAGCGGAAGGGAAAGAGAGGCTGTAGGACTAAACCTGCACAAACCCAGAGCAATCCCATGGTTGATATCAGGACCCGATACAAATGATCAACCACTCCCTGACCTGGCCCCGAACAATCAGCAGAGCCCACAACCCCAGTTCCTTTGACCATCATGATTAACGACGTTTTCCCCTACACAACTCATCTTCTAGAGGCCTTCGAGACCCAGGTTTGAGCACGGGCGTACCTGTGACTCCAGGTTCGGTACCAGTTCCTCAGCTAATAGACCTATACTTTCTTTGTTGCAAACCCCTGTTCACGTTTGATTTGGCTTTCGTGCGTGCAGGTGAACCGACCCCTTTGGTTCAGAAGCACCCACGGCTTGTGTGTAGAAGTGAGTGGATCCATGGGTGGGCTGGTAAATCCTGATAACAACCTGTCCGGCTGAAGTTATTCTCTTTCCCCTTTGACAGATGGGAAAACAAAGGACCAAGGGGGGGAGTTGCTTGCGAAGGGTTGCAGAGCCCGTTACAGAGAGCTCTGACCACGAAGACCATGTCTCCAACGCCGCATGCCCGTTCTGGCCGTGGGCTCTTAGGTTCCCTTCAGCATATTATAGGTAAAGACTGGACACTGCTAATGTCCCTTAATGGAAATAAAAGGCACTTATGAAATAGGTACAAAGTGGAGTACATTCTCAGAAGCAGGGAGTCATCATCTCTCAGACCTGCACCGAAGCTGCTCTCTGTGATGACGTTAGCAATGATTTAGGGCTGATACTATTTTTTACTTTTTCCTGCTTCAATGAGGAAGGAGAACAGAACATGCCACCCCAAGACATGCTACTTTGGCATATTGATTACTTTGAGTGGTAGGCACTTGGAAAAGAGCAAATGTAGAAAGAGGTTTTCTCTGAACTCCCTTTGTCTGCTTAAAGACAGATCCTCCCGGAGGACCTCAATTGTCCCAAGTCCCTTTCCCGGAAGTTTCATGAACGAGGGAGGGGAGATGGGAAGTAGACACTACCCCCAGACAAACTTGGTCACAAAGTCAAATCTCCCATCTAATCTTCTAAGGGCCCATTCATCTTTTCTAAAAAATCATTTACTCCCCACTAAGAGGCCTATGTCCTCTTCCCCTTCCCCTGTTAAGATAGTATTTATTCTGAATTCCACTTAAGCCACCTGGGAGAGTTAATCTGTTTTTCTGGGTATCTCCATGTATAAATTTCTGTTTGTTTTTTCTCGTTAACTTGTTTTTTTATTACAAAGGTCTCAGCTAAGAACTCAAGATGGGAGAGGGAAAATTATCTTTTCTTTCCTGCAAAGTCATGTCTTCACAACTAGATGACCCATTCTCTGAAGGGAGGGGCTCTCTTTTGTGCTTTTTGGAACCCCCATAGTACTTAACACTGGGTCTTCTATACGGCGGGTCCTTAACAGTATTTAACCAATTTTTCACTGTATGGGTTCATTCTACAGATACATAACAGTGTGGATGGGGTGGGGGAGGCAATGTGAATTGTCAGTGTTTTATTATAAATTAATAAATCAAAAACCACATTTCGTCACCCTAACCTTCAGCTCCCATTTCTTAATTCCTCCCTGTTCTCCTAAGCATTTCAAACAGGATGTTTTTATATTCTTCCTGTCTCTTCAGAGTGTTTGCACGCTCACTGTACCAAGAAAACAAAAGCAGCTAACCTCTGCCCATCTCCCTCCTCTCCCTCCCTCCCAATAACCTCAGTATGTAGAAAGCCATTTCTGCCTGCAGACAAATAAGTGCCAACTTGATGTGTCAGGAAAGAACACCGAGTTGGCTATTGTTGAGGACTGAATGTTTGTGATCCCCTCCTCCCCAAATTCATATGTTGAAACTTAATGCTCGATGTGATGGCAAACCTGGAGGTGAGGCCTTGCGGAGATAATTAGGTCATGACGACAGAGCCCTCATGAGTGGGATTAGCACCCTTATCAAAGGAACTCCAGAGAGCTCTCTCTCCCTCCTGCCAGGTGAAGTTCCAGTGAACCCAGAAAACGCCCTGCACCAGAACGCGGCCACGCTAGCACCCTGGCTCGCCCAGCCTCCGGAACTCTGAAAAGTAAATGTCAGCTGTTTAGAGACTACCCAGTTTATGGTATTTTGTTCCAGCTCCCTGAGTGGACTTAAACCAGTGTTTTCTGTGCCTCTAACCAGCTGTGTGATCCCTTGCAGGTCCCTGAGGTCTCTGGGACTCACTGGTGAAATGAAAGGATTGGACCAGATCGTTACTATCTCATACACTGCGCTAGCACATACGGCTATTAACACTTAAATGAATTAAAATGAAATGAAATAAAAAACTCAGTTTTTCAGCGACACTAACCACCTTTCAAGGTGACACCGTCACCCCCTGTCCAGTGGCCGCCACACCGGACAGTGCAGGCATAGAGCGTCCCCATCCTTGCAGAGAGTCCTGTTAGGCAGCCCCGGACCGCTGGACTCCCTGGTCTTTTCCAGCCCTAAGACCCGACATCGCTGTGCCTAGGATGGGAAAACCATAGACTGAAAAGGTGAGCGAATGAACTGATCTCTGTGATTTAACGTAGCTCCGGGGAGAGCTGTAAAACGGCCACGGAGTGCTAAGAGCACACGCTGAAAACAAAGCAAAACCGCGAGCCAGGAGCCACTAGTGACTGGAAGAGCTCTCTTCTGCCTGGGGTGACCTTGGAAGTGAGAGCGTTCAGCACTAACCCGGCACTGTCGATATTCTGGCTGGGTGCCGATGAGATATAATGTTCGATGTCTGCATAGGGCTGTTTGGCTGCTTTCCCCAGCCCGCGTATCTACACAGCTGCCACCAGTTTATCAGTGCCTCCCCGGCTGTCTGCTGCCAGAGCCAGGAGTGCCTCCTCTGAGACAGCACCCAGTAACGCTGTCCAAGACCAGGCACAGCCCGGGCCCGAAAGTCCCCTCAAGGTCACTGAAGTTACTTTACCTCCTGGCCTGGAGTGAGGGCTCTCAGAGCAGGGTGACAGGCTCTTCGCATGATCGTTTGTAAGGAGTGTTGGCAGTATGTTACTAATAATATAGTCCCAATGCTTGCATACCAGTTATTACATTATTATATTTACTAATAATGGCAGTGGTTATTTTTTGAGTGTTTATGATGTCCCAGGGACTGTGCTCAATCGCACACACTCATAGCGCATTCATTCCTTCGAACAGCTCTAAGAGTGAATATGGCTGCGGTACCGCTGCCCTGGCTCCCGGGCAGACGCACGGGCTCATGAGAAGTGCTCTGTACCTCTCCTGATCCTCCTGCTGTCCGCGACCCACCACAAGGGGAGACCTTCTGACCGTTCCGGGTCATGCGGAATATGGCACATGAGTACCGTGAATGCTGAGGCCAGATGGACATCACTTCTGCTGGATGATTATTAGGCAATAGCATTCCTGGCTGCTGAGGCTGGGCTGTCTTCCCTGGACACCAAGAGGCAGGATGCCTAGCGCAGTTCCTCGGCACAGCAACACTTGTTCCTGGAATGGGAGCGGGAGGCTCCCGGGCACTGAGAGTCCACACGGCTTCCTGGTGCCAGCAGCACACAATGCTTGTGCTGCGTGCTGCGTGCTGCGTGCTGGAGCACTCGGGGTCTCTACATGGCCCACCTAGATCTGGTTCTTCTGTTCCAGGACCCGTTGGCCTGTTTCTCTAAACCAGAGCAGTGGCAAGTCTAATTTCATAGGTTGAGGAATGAATAAACTAAGAGACCTGTCTCATTTTGCACTGTAGTAAACAGATGTTCAGTACGTAGCAACTGCTACTAGAATTGTTGCTGTTGTTGATAATAGTTACAGCAGTAATAGCAATGAGAATGATAATATAAACAATGCTATTTTATTGTTAATCACTCATTCTTTGCAACTGAGGAATCTGATCTAGTCCGTGTATGTGAGTGTTGTGAAGAAGCTGAGATGAAGATTTGCTGTGACCAATCATGCCTTCTTCCATGTCCTGACCCCACCTCACCCCAAAGCATGTATGTTTCTGTTACACTTTACACGTGTGGAAATGGAGGCTCCCATAGGTTAAGAAAGTTGTCCATCCCAGTGGAAACCTCTAGTAACATTATCCTCCCTCTTCGCATTTCTGTATGCATTCCTGAATGGGAAAGAAAGAGACCGGGGTGACACCCGGGAGTAACACACAACACAAAGGTAGCTCATGGCAGTGTGTTGGGCATGTGGATTTTATCAGCCCTGTGCATCACAGCTGAAAAATAAGGATTCTGGAAATGTAATGTGTCACTATTAAGAATGGCTCACAGGCGGTGATGATATGGAGTCATTGCTGCCTGAGGAACAAAAAAAATCCACCCAATCAGTCATATAGTCAGCGAAGACAGTGACATAAAATCACTGTGGCCTTCTGCAATCCGGTTGTTGGCTTGGTTTTAAATAAACCCGGCACCAAAGCCACAGCAGACAGAAATTCTCTTAATGACTAGAGCAGTGATTTTTCAACCAGTGTGATGCAGGAACTTTTAAAACATGTCATACCTGACTATTTAGTGACGGGCACTGACCTCTTTTTTTTTAATCTTCACCCAAGGATGTGTTTCTTGACTTTAGAAAAAGAAGAAGGGAAAGAGGGAGAGAGAGAGAAAAGAGAAAGAGAGAGAGAGAAAGAGGGAGAGAAAGAGAGATGTAAGAGAGAAATGTTGGTTGGATGCCTCCGGCACATGCCCAGACTGGGGATCAAACCCAAAACATTTTGGTGTGCTGGGCAACACTCCAACCAACTGAGCCACTCGGCCAGGGCAGGTGCAGACCTCTTTTCCCTTAGATTGCCAAATGAAAAAATGATAACAACCAACACAACCGTAGCTGTCCAGTGTGAATGAATCAAAATTGTACCTTTTTTTGTCACATTGGCAAAAAATATAATTTTCTTGGTGTACCACAGAACTTTAGTAACTCGTTTATGTGTACCATGAGATTGAAAAAAAAGGTTGAAAATTCCTAGGCTAGAGGAATGTGGAGTTAGGACCTGTGACAGTTCTCTTAAAAATGTCCCCTTGGCTGGAAGGCCAGTCTGGACTTTGGGCTTTCTTTGTCTTCCCAAGACCTAGGGTCAACTCCAGAATGATTTCTGGAGTGTAGGCCTTACCTCAGGGCTTATTCGTCATCCTGTCATTTTTACTAAACTGTTTACATTGCTTTTCTTCGAGGACTGGCCAAGGGCTACTTTCCTTGTCACTATGGACAGGGTGATAAAGTTAAGCCTTCATGTACCTAAGTGTATATTTCTCAAAAAGACAGAAAGCCATGGAGCGTGGCTTTCTCAAGAGTTATTAGAATGTAGAACTTAATAGCTGAGACTCCACAGTCAGCAGACCTGGGCATGAGTCTAATCCCATTTCATCTTAGCTGTGTGATATGGGGACAAGTCATTCGACTCTTCAAGCCTCAGTTTCCCTCATATCCCCAAGCTGCAATAATAAGAGTATCCATTTTGCAGGGCGGAGGGGAGATTTCAATGAGCAAAGGTTCTTAAGGTACTTGGCACAGTACCTGGCATGTAGTAAAGAAGGGTTGACATTGGTAGTCCTCACATCCAAGCAGCCAGTTGTCAAAATATTTAACAACTGGAATGGGGAGGGCAGGGACTCATCAGAATGGATGCTGCTATCCTCACTATTCGTTCTGATTGGTTGATACTATTGCTGGTTTCATTGTCAAATATTTTGTATATCACTCCTGGTATTAATCATTCCATAAATGTGGATTCTGATTATTATTATTGCTTTTCTCACAAGGATGGGAACCAGGAATTCATGGGGCAAAATGTCCTGCACAATGTGTACCTATATATTGTATGTTGTCTTCCTGGGTCCCCCAGCCCCACCTCCTCCTCGTTGCCAGGAGGAAACAGCTTCACCATAGCAAACAGCATCCATGTGTCATCCATCAAATGAGGGCAACTGTTTAGTGTTTCACCTACAGGGTAGCAGATGAGAAAAATCGCTCACTCCCACAGCTGAATGCTTCCAACAGCACAGAGCATCGATACTAAAAAATGACCGAGTACCTTCATCAAAGAGAAGCACTTTTTCATATCCCTTTCATGCTCGGTGGAAAAATAATGAGATCAAGAAGATAAAAGGCAGGGAACTAGCATGGGAGGAGGCAGAGATGAAAGACGGAGAGTCCCATGCATCAGAACAAAAGCAGAAGTAATAAACAATGCCACCCTGTATTCAAACAATGAATTTATTCATTAAAATTTTACAATGGGCTGGCATGGGAAATAAGATTATCTCCTCCATTATTTGCACCAGAAAATGTAGTTTCTAAGATACACATGTCTGTTCCTTCTCCCTCAAATTGTTCCTTGGGTTATCCGATTCATTGGCGTTTAACAATGACAATTGTTTTGGCATCCTGGCATTCTTGAACCAAGTATTCTTTGAAGTACTCCAAACGTATGCAGAAGCACAGGTGACACAAAAGAGGTTAAAATGCATTAGATGCATACGAAGCCTTATCTGTCCTATGGACACAGAGAAGCATCATTGCAAACTTTCTTTGTGAGGTCAGGAGTGGTAGAGATACCTGTGTCCATTTCACAGAGAAAAGAAGGGAATCAGAGCACTGAAAACAACCTGTAGGAGGATTTTCAAGTTTCCGATGTCAGATTTTTCTATTTGAGCTAGATATTTCATTATTGTATTTGAATTTATTACCCTGAAATTGAGCTGAAAGTTACCATTGACAGTCACAAAACCTTTGCCTTAAATAAAGGGGTAAATCAGGTTCTAAGGCACATGTAAACCATGGTAGAGATAGGCAGACCCTGGAGTAGCTCCACGTTCACACCCTGTGCAACCTTCTCTCCTTAGTGTGGGAGAAACGTAGTACTCGCGTCTAACCAATAGAGTGTGACAAAGCTGATATGACGTCAGTCCTGTGATTATTTATGACAGGGATAGGGCTGATCTCGTTAGCATGCATCAGAGACCGTCTCTCTGTTACTGGCTTTACAAGCTGACAGAGCGTGACAGGGCCCATGGAGAGGGTCATGTGTGTAGGTACACTGGGCAGCCTCTAGGAACTGAGAGCAGCCCCTTGCTGGCTGGCACGGAAATGGGAACATCAGCCTGACGAATGAATTCTGCCAACAATGTGAGGGGGCTCAGAAGGGGGTCTTTTCCCAGTTGAGCTGACACCTGGGTTGCAGGGTGTGAAGACCCTGTAAAAGAGAACCCAGCTCAACTATACCCAAACTTCTGAGATTAAAACATGTGTAGCTTTAAGCCATTAAATTTATGGTAGTTTGCTATATATACATATATATCAGTAGAAAACTAACACATAAACTTGCACCTGTCAGCACATATCAGATGACCTTTGTGCCCAGCCCTGTGGCAAATGACATGGTGGTTATGAAAGAAATATATGACCTAGCTCCTGCTCAGAAGCTAGTTGGAGAGTAAGAGTCCTCAGTAGGTGGAGGAGGTGGCATAATTTTTGATTTCCCTAAATCTCTCAGATGAACAGACGGAGCAGTTATGTTACCAAAGTCAAACACCCGCAGGCAACATCTACCATAACACTGCATGGCATGGTGTCCTCATAAACCCCAAACACAGGTAGGTGAGGACAAACTGTCCAAAGCTTCAAGACCCATGTGGGATAAGGAATCATATGGGGTAGAATGCAGGTAAGGCAACTGGGCTTCTGACAGCCCCTAACTCATTGGGGAGCACAGCGGGTCAATCTGAGAATAGCCTCCAAAGCTGGAAAGGTGTCCCATTAGACCTGGTTCAGGTATGCAGGTAGAGATGGGAAAGCAATAGCGTTTGACGGTGCTGTGTTCACCCGGCCCTGAAAAGCCCCCAAGCAGGAGCTCCCTTCCAAGGTACAACCTACAGAGAAGAGAAACAGTGGGACATAGAATCCAAATCAAGCAGGGTTGGGACAGTGGGGACAAAGGAGATTCTAAAAAGGGGATCCAGATATTAGTACAAAAGGAAACAGTTCAGATCTATGAGCTTTCTAAATAATTTTCAAATCAAAGGAGAAACAACAAGGGAATGTTAGAAAATATTTTCAACTGAATGATAATTAAAAGTATGTCAAAATTTGTATGTAGGGTGCAGATGAAGTAGTGTTTAGGGGGAGACATTTAAAGCCATGGATGCTTATATTACCAAAGAAAAAATATTTAAATCAATTATTTAAATTTTCACCTGAGGAAGCTAGGAAAAAAAAATGAATTAAATATGTAGAAAGAAAAAAATAAAGTTGCTCTTTATCAATGGACTGTATTGAATTTTTCTTATTTTTTCTGTTTAGTAGTTTTCCGTGTAAAGGTTTTGCACACAAAAAAAGCAGAAATCAATGTGATAGAAAACAAAACACAGAAATTTTAAAATCTTAAATTTTGTTAATCGAAAGAGTTAATAAAATTGACAAGTCCCTAGTAAGAAAAAGATAGAGAAAACAAAAGTTATCAATATCTGAAATGAGGGAGATTACCTTTATAGATCCTACAAACATCAAAAAGATACCGAGAATATATTAGCAAAACTTGATGCCAATAAATTTAATAGCAATTGAAGTAGACAAGTTTCTTGAAAAATTCAACTATCAAATTAAACAAGTGGAAAGTGAAAATTTTGAACAGCCCTATATGTGTTAAGTCAATTGAGTACCAAATTTAAAAATCTTCCATAAAGAATGCTCCAAGACCAAATGATTTTGTGGGTGAATTCTATCAAATATTTATGGAAAAAAAATAATACTAACATATACAAACTCTTTTACAAAATAGAAGTGAATGCATCTATTTCTTTTTCAGACCAGTATAGCTTACAAAAAGTCTGACAAAGACATGGTAAGAAAATTATTGACTTCTTAATGAATACAGATGGAAAGTCTCAAAAACCATTAGCAAGTCAAATCCAGCAATATGTGAAAAGGATAATCTATCATGACCAAGAAGGATTTATTCCAAGAATACAAAGTTGATTTGATATCTCAACATCAATGTAATTTATAAAATTAATAAAATAAAAGAAAAATCATATAAGCATTTTCCTAAATGCATGAAAAGTATTTGGAAAAAAATACCCATTCATGGTAAAATCTCTCAGCAAATTAGATATTGAAAACAACTTTCTCAATGCAAAAAACAGTGTATTTTAAAAGGCTGTAGCTAACAATATACACACTTAATGATGAAAGAGTAAATTTTTTTTTCCCTTTAAGATTGGAAACAAGGCAATCTTGTATATTCTTACCATTTCTTGTCAACACAGAACAGGAAGTTCTGGCCCCCAAAATGTCATGAAGTAAAAAAAATTGAGGACATTGGCTTAAGGAAAAAGAAAAAAAATATTTATTCATAGGCATCATGGACTTCTGAGTCAAACTAATAAAGATTTAATCAGATCAGTGATTGCTGAGGGAAAGAGGGAGGAGTTTTATCAAGCAGAACAATTTTCTAGAGTGATGGAAATTTTCTATATCTTCACTGGATTGCTTTTTACATGGGTGTAAATTTTGTCAGAGGTTATTAATGTGTGAATTTTCTTGTATATAAATTATACCTCAGTCAAGTTGTTTTAAATGAAATTATATTTCTTAGGTCCGTCCGCTGAAAAGACTTAGCCACAGTGACCAACCCATTGTGCCTAGACCAATGCCTTAGAGAAATGGTTGGTCCCTATCAGAAACATTGTTCATTTACGTAATCAGAATGCATCTACCGCACTTTTTGTCATGCCATAAAGCGAGATAGCTCTAATGACAACGGGTGTGGTATCGGAAGACAGATGCCAGGTCCGGAATGTGCCTCATGGGGCATGCTCATTCACAGGCTTTTCCCGCCCATTCTCCGCATCTGGAAGGAACGCTCACACTTTCTGCAGTGTGGTGCTTCTGTCCTTGCCCATTGACTAGGTGACATCAGCATCATGGTTGGGTGAGAAGCTTCTTTTGTCTCTCCTTCTCAACCTACAGCAGTAGAACATCTATAACTCTGCTCAACACACGAAGATGCCAGAGAGACCCACACATCTGTACAGGTGACGGTGGGAGGATTTGGACACCTGTAGGAGGCGGTGCCCGTAATCAGACACCCTGGCCAAGATGGCTGAGCCCACAGCCCTAGCAAACTCCATAGCAGCAGTGAAGGCAGCCAGTGACCCCAGCCCTGCTCCCAACACAGCACCAATGAGGAAAACACATTTAGAGGCAGCAGCAACATAGGCTCCCCCACCAGCAGCCGCGGTGGTCCCACACTCCCAGAGAGCCCAATTAAGTTGCATCAGCTGGAAGCAGCACAGCCAGCCCCAGTCCTTGCTGCGGCAATGGCACCCATGACCCCGGCCCCAACTCACAGCAGTAGCACTTGCAAGCCTGAGCACTGTAATATAGTGAAGGCCCTCTTGATGGCTTTTCATCCCTACCCTCTTCCTCTCCCCACCAACAGGGTGGTGTCTTGATACCCTGGATGCAGTGCAGGCACCTGACATCCGAGAGACTCCAGTGGCAACGCGCATGACCTCAACACCAGCAGCAGCAAGGTACCAACAGAGTTTTGGGGAACAAGAGGCAACAATGAGGGCAGCCAGGTGGCATCCCTGGAAGAGGCAGAAGAGCCTAGAGAACACTGGCTCTCAAACATCAGACCCAGCACAGGCAAAGGAAACCAAATCTTGTGCTATAGCGCCACCTACTGGGAACAAAAGATTTCTGATTACCAACTTGAATCAAAGTAAACAATGCTTTACCTAAATAAAAAAAGTGTTGACTGCTTCAAATGTGCTGGCAGAGCAAAAACTCACCAAAGCAGCATGAAAAATCATGGTAACACAATATCGCACACAAAAAATGACAATTCTCCAGAAATCAAGTCTAAAGTCATGGAAGATTTTGATCTAACTGATAGAAAACTCAAAATAATTGTAAAGAAACTCGATGAACTCCAATAAAGCTCAGAAAGGAATTTCGATGAGCTCAGGATTAGCTCTAAAAAAGAACCAAACAAAAATTCTGGAGCTGAAGGAAAGAAATGAGATGAAGATTGTACTCGAAAGCATTAGATTGGAAATAGAGTAGATCATATAGAAGAGAGAATTAGTGAGCTTGAAGATGGTAATTTAGAAATAATACAGGTAGAAGAGGAGAGGGAGCTAATTTTTTTTTTTTAATGAAGAAACTCTACCAGAACAATCCAACGTCACCAGAAAAAGCAACATACAGTTAATGGGCGGCCCAGGAGAAGCAGGGCCGAAGGAGCAGAGAGCTTATTTAGAGGAATAATAGTTGAGAATTTTCCAAACCTGATGAAGAAATTGGCAATAAAAGTCCGTGAAGCTCACCCATACGTGGAATCTAATCAACAAAACAAACAAGTGAGCAAAATAGAACCAGAAACATAGAAATAAGAAGCAAACTGACAGTGACCAGAGGGGAGAAAGAAGCAGATAACAGGGAAAGAAGGGGAAGGGGACAAGTCGAGGAACATGTATAAAGCGCCCATGGACAAAGACAACGGGGGGAATTGAATGTGGGAGGTGGGGGTGTGTGGGGCTGGGGAGAGTAATGGGGAAAAAATGGGGACAACTATAATTGAACAACAATAACAAAATTTTTTTTAGAAGTCAATGAAGCTTACAGAAGGCCTAATTATCCCAACAGAAAAAGACCTTCTTCAAGACAAATTATAGTAAAATTATCAAGAGTCAGTAATAAAAAAATTTCAAAGGCAGCCTGGAGAAAGAGATAATAACCTACAAAGGAAAACACATTAAGCTCTCAGCAGATCTCTCAGAAAAATACTCTATTGTCCAGGAGAAGGTGAATTGACATATTCAAAACACTAAAAGATAAAAATTTCCAGCCAGGAATATTCTGTCCAGGAAAGTTACCTCTCAGCTATGAGGAGATACAAGTCCTTTCCCGGACAAGCAAAAGCTGAAGAAACTCACTGCCCCTAGACCTGCCCTATGAGAAATGATGAAAGGAGTGCTTCCTCCTACAATGAAAAGGAAAAAGTACACAAAAGTTTGAATACGGTGATAAAAAGAGAGAATCAGGAAACTGCCGCTCGGCTTCAGAGTAGGGTGTTAAACCCTTAATTATAGCATAAAGATTAAAGGGAAAAAAACTTTAAAAACAATAACAGCTCCTTCAGTTTGGTAATGAACGCACAACATACAAAGGAATAATTTGTGACAAGAGTGTAAAAGGGGAGGAGGGAAAGGATGAAATATGCATGGGCAAATAAACATAGGGCACTACCTGCAGAGAAGGGACAATTGTTTTATGAGGTGTTTGATACAAACCTCATAATAACCACAAAACAAAAACCCAGAGAAGAGTCACAAAACATAAATATAGGAAACTGAGAACATTGTAAATTGGTATAGTCAGTATGAAAAACCATATGGAGAGTCCTCAAAAAACTAAGAATAAAACTACCGTATGATTCAGCTATTCTACTTCTGTATATTTATCTGAAGAATACAAAAACACGAATTCAAAAAAACATATGTGCCCTGGCTGGTATAGCTCAGTGGACTGAGCGTCGGCCTGCGAACCAAAGGGTCGCCGGTTCCATTCCACAGCCAGGGCGTGTGCCTGGCTTGCAGGCCAGGTCCCCCGTGAGGGGTGCACGAGAGGCAACCACACATTGATGGTTCCCTCCTTCACTTTCTCCCTCCTTCCCCTCTGTATAAGAATAAATTGAATAAAATCTTTTAAAATATATATATGCACCCATATGTTCACAGCAACATTATTTGCAATAGCCATGATATGGAAACAACCTATGTTCATCAATACATAAATGGATAAAGAAGATGTAACACACTAACACACACACACACACACACACACACACACACACACACGAATACTACTCAGCCATGAAAAAGATAAAATCTTTTGTAACAGCATGAATGGAACTTAAGGGCATTGTGCTAAGTAAAATAAGTCAGAAAGAGAAGGAAAAATCCTGTTTGATTTCACTCATATGTGGAATATAAAAACAAAACAAATGAGCAGACATACCAAAACAAGAACAAACTTACAGAAGCAGACAACGCATTGGAGGTTACCAGAAGAGAAGGGAGGGGGGAAGGGCGAAATAGGTAAAGGAAGTCAGTTGTATGATGGCAAATGGAAACGAGACCTTTCGTGGTGGGCATGCTGTAGTGTATACAGATCTCAGATTATAATGTATGCCTGAAATTTATACAACGTTATAAACCAATGTAAGCACAATAAGAAAAAGTCAATAAAGCTTACTATTGATCAAACAAACAAACAAAAAGGCCATATTGAAGTCGCACTGGTCAAAAATAGAGCAAATGAAGCATCAATAATAAATTAAAATCAGCAGATATGTTTAAATCCATAAGATTAAAAACATCAAATCAATTATTAAATCCCTTTAATAATACGAGAGACGTACTTCATTATTTTTTTAAACTGGCAAATAAGGAATCAAATGTTAATCCTGCCTTTACTATGCAAAAAATAGCTCAACCCTCAGTATGGAAAGTTTATAGAAAATTGCAACTAATAAATAAGGAATGAGTGATAGAGTTAGGATATCACCATTGAATTACTGGATGTAGGCGTGTCTCCTACTCACATGTAGCAGTTAGAAATTGGGAGGGACATCTCAGCTTCAGAGGTCCCCCCTGAGGAACAAGGAGTCCTAGCCCCAGACTAGGGTCCCTAGCCCAGGGTTCCAGCGCTGGGAAGAGAAGCCCCCATAACTTCTGGTTGTGTAAAGCAGCAGAGATGGTGGCTGAGCGAGACTGAGGCCTACTGGAGTCCCAGGCATTCCCCTTAAAGGGCCCACGTACGGACTTACTTGGACTCATTCACTTTGTGCTCCAGTGTTGGGGCAGCAGCTTAGTCACCAGGGACAAATGGGAGGAACTGAATTATCAGGCTTCAGGGTGAGGGCTGGAGGCACAGCTTTCTCCCAGGCAGAAGTTCTGACAGAAGCCATTGTTCCTTTGCTGAGCTCTCCCCCTGCAGCCACAGGTGAGCCCTATATCTGAGTCTCTATCAACTGGCTACCACTGTTTGCCCCACCCCGGTGATTCCCTGAGACTCCATCCCACCCAAATTTCAGGCCCTGCTGAGCTGTTTCCATCGTTTTTCCATACAAACACCCTGTCTTGGCTTATGCTTTGGACTTTTTCTAAAATGTTTCAAAGGTCTCTACAAACCCCAGATAAGCAGCATCTGGCCTCAGCGTGTCCCATACCTCTGGCTAAGCAGCCCCAAGCCTGGCACTAACAGCAACTGGCCTCAGTTTGCAGCTTAGCCTCCTCCCGGGCACCTCCAAGCCTAGCACAAGTGGTGACCATCTGCAGATTGATTTGTAGCCCATGCCGGGTGGCTTAGGCGGGGCACAGGCAGTGTAGATATTGACCTGAACCCCTCCAGGGGCTGCAGAGCCAGCATACCCAGTGGACAGCTTCAGACCAAGGCAGAATGCCACCCAACCACCTTCACAAACGACACACTCACGGGATGGACTTATCGGACACCAGAGCCCCATTGAAGTGAGACCTGCCCTGTGAGGTCGGCCTCTGCACAGCTGTTCCTCTGCTGCACTCAAAGCCGGTCCTAGCAGCCCATTAGCCTGGGAGTCAATTCCTCCTATTGACTTGCCAACAGCAATCAAGGCTCAACAACAACATAAGGGTGCACGTGGTCCCCACAGGGGTGCACCTGGAGAACCCTGCTTAGGTAACTGGGGAGGCTGTACCACTGGGCCCCACAGGACACCTGCTCCATAAGGCTACCCTATGAAGACTGGGAGATGTTGTAAATGCTGGCTGTTATTATAAAGCAGCTAGTTTAAAACAAGGTCATTTTTTAAAAACAGGACCATTTTTTAACAGTCATTCAGTGATTACACTGAGAAAATCATTAATGTAAGCAAACAGTCTTGCTGTTATATGACTAGCTACTTGCAGCTTGGAATAAATTCTCTAGCAATAACCCCATAAAAGATCTCAAAAGGACATATTTGGAAGTAAAAAATTTAGTTGGAACTGAAGATGATATCATGTAGACACTGTGTTTGATTAATCAAAGTGTCACCCTAGTGATGACTAAGAACTTAAGTAGCAATGAGGAGCTGAAATAAAACTGTCTCATGAAATGTGAGATAAGACCAAAAGGCAGTATTTCTAAATCAAGATAGGATTTTATATAAAAAGCCACTTTAAACATGTTTGGTGTATTTAAGTGAACAAATTAAATGTGTTAAGTAGACATTTCACGATTTCATCTATGTCACCAGAAGTTTATACATTTAAATTGGTCAAATCCCTTTTTCTTCTGGTGGGGGTAGTTTCTCACTGGGACAATGGGTGACTGTTTTGCACCTGGGATTGCCTGTATTCCGGCATGTCTGGTACATCAGAGGTGCTGTTGGTTAGAATATAGATCAGGCGAGCAGTTACAGTGAAGGAAGGCCTCGTGAAGAAAGCTGGGATGAAAATGAGCAGGTTCTGAGTTAGTGCAATGGAGAGCTTTCCAGATATGGAAAAGTGGTGAATAAAGACACATTAACAAAAGAGAGCTTGATCTGGGACTCCCCCCCAAATATTGGTTGGAAAAGGACTGGCTTGATTAGCGTGGAGGACCCAAGCAGGGGACAATTAAGAAGAGGCCACACTTGTGAAACGAGGCCGGGCCGTGGAAGACCTTGAGAGTCAGCCAGAGGGCTTTGGGTCAATTCTGAAGCCCATTCTCAGAGAGAATGGCCCTCTGGTTGTAGTCAGGCCTCTATGGTGACTTTCACGGGCCACACACACTTTTGCCTCCATAAAAAATGTTAAAAATTATATATTGACTCTATTAATATAAAGATTAATGTGATTCAGGCTGTATTGATTATTTTTTGCATTTATTGTTATATTTATTTTTCTTCCTACTGTAAAATAAGTGAAAATGAAAACATTTTCATTGGCCCTTAAAAGTAGCATGGGCCTTAAGTATTATGCCTGCTATGCCAGGTGGGTAAGTCAGCCCTCATTAATATTTGTGAATATGTATTTTATATCTAGTATAGGTATTTTATGTTCAAGAAATTGTTATGGTCATTATATATATGTGGGTGAAACCATTTTCTGTATATGGAGTGGTCAGTCTCACCTGGATTATAAAACACTTCCATGTGGGCAAAGCTCGCTCAGGAAGGATGAGACCATTCATCATGTCTGCCATTTGGCCGTGACCATGAAAGCTCCTCAGATGGAAAGCAGAACTTAGTGGGAGAATATTGTGTGCCCAAAAGACTTATGGGACTACTTTTGGGGAAACAGCTTTCAGAACACTAGAAAGGGGATGGTGTTCATCATAATGAAAGTTGGCCTTGGAAAGGAAAGTCAGATCATCTTCTGAAAACTCATACCAAGTTTGGGGACTGGAGTGTATTGCCTTAAGATCAGATATTTGAATCTGATTACCATATGCTCTTCAGAACTTCTATCACCATTTTCTTTTCGTGCTACGTATAGCCAGGAGAAAGGACGTTGGCCTGTCCCAGCTGAGGGCTTTAAAGCAGCATCAGAGATTCCTTTGGGACTGGTGAGATAATGGCAGCAGAAGCCGAAGCTAGAAAAAGATGGCGAGTAGGGAGTTCTGGAGAAACCTGCCAGGTTTACTTGTTCAGCAGGCATTTTCCAGAAGAGTTAACCAGTCAATGCCACCTGGGTCAATACTACCTCAATGAGGGTATCTGGGTATTCTCACAACTGTAAAATTTCTTTTCCCTCTCCGTTTTTGATGATCAATAATACTACTGTAAATGTTTTTTGTTTTTTTGCAGTTCTCAGGGTATTAATATGTTGGATGCCTATGTAAATTTATAGAAGTCATAAACAACATTTATTATCTTGGTAAAATTCATATCCTTAAAAAAAAAAAACAACTAGTAGATGCTTCCTTCCTCAGCTGTTGGTGGGTCCTGAGTCTCTTTCCTCCAAGGAAAGTTGACTGATCCCTTACTGAAACAGCTAGTACAGTACTTAGGAAAGACTTATCTGCCAGTGGACCCAGGAAGGGCTGGAAGAGGGACACTTACCAGCAGGGCCAATGATGCGGTTAGAATTGAGGGTAGATGGGGAGATGTGTGGAAAAGATAGGTTAGGGACTTGCAACTTGAAGTGTGGTCCCTGGACCAACAGGATCTGCACAAGTATATATATATATTTTAACAAAATGCCCAGGAGATCTGACAATGTAATTGAAATTTTGGAAGACTGGGCTAGGATGTTCGCTGAGAGACTGAGGAGGGAAGGGTAGATTTGAAAAGCATATGGAGGCGGCAATTAGCTGGCCTTGGCATCTTGATATTTTTAAAGATAGGGATGACTCAGTTTTGGGAGATTAAAGAAAACTAGCAATTTCCCAACACTCATTTACCCACAGATAATTGATAGTCTAATTAAAAATCATACCTATTAATTAAAGCTATAGACCCACTGTCAGATCACATGTTTTGTGTTGTTTGTCACATTTGCTAGACCCAACAGCACTACTTTCATGCATTTGAGAAAAATTGAATTGTCTTTTTTTGCTCAATAAGTCAAACTCAGGTTATACTTAATTATATCCTTTTCCCTCCTTATTTATTAGGATTTCCTTTCTATGCATTTCTTACATAACTTTGGACATGGCTAATTATTAGGACAATTGCAAATGATGGGCCAGCTTTTTCAGTGTGTGACCTATTCAGTTATAATTAGATAGTGTGAGGGTTACACATGTGCTCTAGATATGAGCCCCGTAGGATGTGACTTTGTGTAGGGGACCAATGAAAATGGTCTGATACCCTGGAATTATGAAAAGGATAGAACAGCTGCCATGAGCCCCTAATTCATAGTCCAGGAATACAAAACTGAGTGACTCTGGGTTCCCCTGCTGGACGCAAGAATCAGGAAAGGAAGAGAAAGGTGTTGCATCTATAAACAGAAACAGCACCCTTTTGGTGCTCACATGCCAGGCATATGTCCAAAGGCTGACAGTTTCGGTGACTCATCCAGATGTTTTGACTACATGATACCAGCCTCGTGGCCATTTGCAAACATCCATATAATTGAATACCTCTTCCCATTTCCATGCCATCATTTTCTTTCATCATATAAGAAATGTAGGACTTCTTGCCCTCTCTTCCAAGTGCAGGCGGAAGAACCGCCAACGAACACATAACCCACCCTTTTCAACCTCTCCTCATCACCTAGCCACTTCCACATTAGAATTTTAATTTGAACCGAAGAAAACAGTGTCCTCTGAACCTTTTTCTCCCTGAACAAGAGGAGAGAGAATACAGACCTTTTCAGTGTGCTCAAGGTAGAAGATATGAAAACTGCACGCTTTGTTATTCATAATATCTGTCATTTTGTTTTCCTAAAGAAAAAGAAGCAATGCAGAGGAATTTCAGTGCTCAAAATGCTGAGAGGTTCCGGCTAGTCCTTCATGTAACAGTGGCAAAGTGAACTCAGTGTCCTCCACTCACTGTGTAATGTTTTAAAAACAATGTTTTAAAATAGGGAAATTTCACATTTTTCGTATGACAAAGACCTGCTGAAACTGGCCAGTGACTACCCCCAGGGAGCCCCAGTCCCCACCACTTCCAACCACTTCTCTGACTTTGAGGCTGAGTTGCCTTGCTTGTGAGATAATGGAAAACATAGGTATCGACCCCAGCACAGAATTCCTAAAACCCTTATAATTTCCCAAGTGATAAGAGCTAGAAACATCTTTTGTTCTAATAGTTGTTCTTTGGCCCCAGTTCCTGACATAGATCTTCTAAATCCTTTGGAATTCCTTAAGTGATAGCAGTGTCTTTGTGCTAATGAGGTGACTCTTGGTGGCCTCCTGGGTGGGGGCTGGTGACCAAAAAGACCAAGCCAGGGTTAGAAGTTTGGAATTTTCAGCCCCACCCTTCATTCTCCAGAGAGGAGAGAGGGGCTGAAAATAGGGTTTATGACTATGTGATGCAATCTTCATAAAAGTCCCAGTAGTATGAGGTTTGGAGAGCTTCTGGGTTGGTGAACATGCTTCCATGTCGGGAAGGCGGAGCACCCCATCACCATGGGGACAGAAGCTCCTGTGCTTGGGACCCTTCCAGAGTCTGCCCTAAGTATGTCCTCATCTGTCTGTTGCCCTGTATGGTTTATCATATCCTTCAAGGAGTGGTGAGTTGATCCTTGAGAGAGATCATTATGCTTTGTGAGAATAAGGGTAGGTCTGAGCTCATCAACTGACCGTAAGAGTTATGAGGTCTAGGAAAAAATGTAGATTGAATGCATATGGTTATCATTTTATCACACAGGTTCTGTCCTCGCAAAACTCCTGGTTGTTTTGTGTGAGTTTGAGTTAAAGGAAAAGAGATGCCTGGACAAGGAGGACCCTGCTGGGCAGTTGCCCGTCAGACTGGGGCTTGGCATGCGTGACTCAGGTGGTTAGCCCCACCTCCCTAATGTTTGCCTTAATGAGTTTATTTTCATCTGGATACACAGCATAGCTCATGTGTATGAGGTGGAGGTGGGGAGGGGTTGAAGGTGAGTGGCAGTGGGAAAGAAATGTGTGTTCCTTCCATGAGAGTGGTGGCCACTTAGCTGTAGAGGGTGGGTGCCATTACCTGTAGCAGGCACATTGCATGGTTCTAGTCAAGGCAAACCCTGGGCAAGGTTGGTAGGGTAGGGGAAATGTACCAGCCTCTTGGGTTATCACAGCCTGGGAGACGGGCCTTGAGGCACAGAAGTCATCGCAGGAGTGGGAGCTGACTCCTCTCAACCCACCACTTCAGCCTGGGAGCACCGAGCTTGGGAAACATGCCCACCATTTAGCTGAACCTTGGGAGGTTTCAGCATGTTCTGAGGTACAACAATAAAGTGAGCAGATACAGAAACAGCTTGAAATGGCAGATAATAAGCATTAATCTCCCTAATAAATTCATTAGTCAACTGCATGGTCTTGAAAGAGGTTTGTACACTCAGATCGTAAATTAAGCCCCGGTTAGATATTAACCTTCTATAACTGCTCTGCCAATCTCCCAGTAGCTCTAATGGGATCAAAAGGTTCTTCAGCCTTCCATAAGATTCTGCTTTCCCTTGCCTAATTACACCGATACAAAGTTTCACAGGACATTTTTATGATAGAGTTAAAAAAAAAACACGTAATGCCTAATCTAACTTCTATGGACTTACTTACTAAAAAGAGAGGGAGTGAGAGAGAATGACAATGTATACAGCCACCCAGGACCCTGTGTTCCTGGGGACAGATTTCTGCAGGACGTCTTCGTAGGGAGATTAGAGAAGCTGTCCACCATCACTTGGCGCTTTGTTCAGGGTGGTCTTCCTTCATGCCTAGGGCAGTGGCCTCTTGGTCTGTAAGGCTAGCCCTCGACCCAGTTGTCTTGCCCCTGGGGTATTGTGCAATATCTCCTTTATTTTTTTTTCAAAGATTTTATTTTATTATCTATTTTTAGAGAGAGGGGAAGGGAAGGAGAAAGAGAGGAAAAGATGCATCGATATGAGAGAGAAACATCAATCGGTTGCTTCTTGTACACATCTCAACAGGTGACCAAACCTGCAACCCAGGCATGTGCCCTGACCAGGAGTCAAACCAGTGACCTCTCCCTTTGCAGAACGATGCCCAACCCACTGAGCCACACCAGTCAGGGTGCAATGTCTCCTCTACAGGGTATCTTTAAGCTGAATGATGCACTACCTAGACAACACTTTGCAACCCCTGTACCTAGAGCACTATGGACTAGAGTAACTTAGATACAGAAACTCCTGGCAAAATGGCTTTCAAGACCCTGCCAATTACTCCTCTCCCTCCATCTCCAGACTTATTTTTCCTTCCCCTCTTCCTTGTGCAGCCTGTTCAGTGGAGAAAATCCTGTTTTGCTTCCCTGCTCTCCTACCTCTCCACTCAGAGTCATTGCACGCAGGTTCAGAATGCCTACCTCTTCGAATTCCCCCTTATCTCAACCCCTAACCCCCATCCATACAAACTCTGCCATCAGCCTCTGCTCTTTACTAAAACCTTTCCAGATGCCCCCTTGAACTTTATCATCCCCTCTTCTTCTTTCATTACCGGGCACTTGGAGGTGTAAGATTTCTGCATCACAGATGTTGGTTTTCAAATATTTTAGAATTTAAATCTTCCAGGTAGGCAATATGCACTACCAAAGTGGCAAATGAGAGCCACGGCAACATGTTGAGTATCTTTGTGACAGGCATGATTGTAGGCGCCTGGCGATGTGGAGGTGAACAAAACAGAAAATATCCTTATCTCCTCAAACTACCATCCTGGTGGTGGTACAACCTGTTGCCAAACCTCGGGGGGGGTTTATTGAAGTTCCGCGAGAGTAACACAGTAAGACTTTGTATTTATAAACATACATTTGAAAAAAATAAGAGAGGTTTTGATGTATTCTTGATGAGAACACTATTGAGACTGTAATTGTCAACAAAAGAAAGAGTAACAAATGTTTAGGTCACTGATGGTATCCTACTGATGGACTTGCCCTCCCAGTGAGTTTTTAATATAAACTAAGTTCCCCTTCACCTGGAATATTATCTTATTTTACACAGATATATACATTTATTAATGCACTTTTTATTGTTTTAAATCTTTTCATGTGCATTTATTTTTCCAAATTATGAATGCAAAAGGTAAGTTTTTAAGGGCAGAGGACAGAACAGAATACGGGTGTATTTTCAGTTCTGTGGTCTGAAAGTTGCATGAACTCAGAGGTAATAGTTAAGTATGTAAGAATGCATGTAGCCAAGCTCTGACCATTCAGAACAAGTACACCTTATTGGCTTGTGCTGAATGTAAGTCCCTGAGTGATCCCCGGAAACTGCCTCCTCTCAACTAAAGGGAAACTGATTGGATTGAATATCCATGTATTAGTAGGCTGCAGATGGATACAAGCCCCAGAGTTTTGTTCTGCTCTGTTTTGTTTTTGGCCAGTCTACTATTATTGAAAATTAGACAGAATGTACATTCTCCAGTTCACCACAGGCCTCATTATTCTCTATAGTGTTTTCACAACTGCTTTGCATACATTTATATAATCAGCCATGACACCTGCCTGGCCCACGATGACTTCCGAGTTCACAGTCCCTGAACTGAAAGCTTTTCTAGGTCCCTGCTCAAAGGCTGAGTTTGTCTTTGCCAGTAACTTATTTTATACAGGTTCACTGTGGGAATTGAACAGTCCAACAGTATAGAGGATAATGTCTCTTAAGTCAATAAAGAAATAACAAACTCCCGGTTGGTGTAGCTCAGTGGATTGAGCGCTGGCCTCAGAACCAAAGGGTTGCCGGTTTGATTCCCAGTCAGGTCACATGGCTGGATTGCAGGCCAGGTCCCCAGTACAGGGTGCTCGAGAGACAATCACATATTGATGTTTTTCTCTCTCTCTCTTCCTCTCTTTCTAAAAATAAATAAATAAATTCTTTGAAAAAGAAAGAGAAGAAAAGAAATAACATACGCCAGAGCAATGACAGCTCAATTACCCTATTGTTTTAGGGAAGGGCAGATGAAAGAAATGAAGTCCAAATTTAGTTGAGTTTCTGTGAGGTTGGTTCTTGGGAGTGATGGTTTAACCAACCGTAAGCTGATTTCTGACCACCATTGCAGAAACCAGAAACCCCCTGTTGCTAGAGCACATTGCTAAGGAGCGATGGTGCTGGTGTTGAAGGGTCTTTTAGGAGCCTCTGCACGGCTTTTGCCGCTCCCAGGAAGGGAAAGGTTGCCTTTACTAGGGCGGGAACTAATGCCCTAAAGGTATTCAGAGAGGTATTTAGATCAGCAAAGGGTTGCTTTGCCCAGACCAAACACTCTTGCATAGTCCTCACAAAGTCTCAGTATTTACAGTCTAAATGTCCCCTTGCATTGTTGTTTCTTCTCCACAATATTTCCTTTGATAAACCACCAGTGGGAACCCTCGCAGCTGAGCTACTGCATGCCTGTCAAGGACAAGAGAGGGGCAGATGACATCCTGACACAGCTTTCCTCACGCTTATATCAAAACAATTTACTCTTAAAAACAACTTCATTTTTGTCATAAACAGGTGGATATGAAGTCATATCAAACCATTACACAACAGCTCTGACATTTCTGGTTTTAGTTCTTTCTCACTCCCCTCTCAGTGTTCTGCTGTTTCACCAGGACTCAGTAAGTACCCTCGGAGACAAAAGTTTTAAATATATTACGTTTAGATGCCTTTTAAGCTTTGTCCCTTTGTCCTCTATCCTTCCCATGACCTGGGTTCTGGGTTCTGTTTAATTTTATCAGTGTAGGGAGAGAGAGTCGGTGACAGATTTTTAAACAGATCTGAAGTGCAAAACTTAGCACGAGAAATGTGGACACAAACTTTTTCCCTGTCATCCATCCAGAGAACTTGGACTTCCTCGTGGTCAGTTGGACCCAGCTGTCCCTGGTAGGTTGTGCAATGTGTGTCACTCTAGGACAGAAGGCTGGGTTCAACTGTGGGATCTTAAATTGTTGGTCTGGTTTGGCTCATTTCTTAGGGTATCGTTTTGGGAGCTGGCGAGGAAATGAAGAGGGGAAAATCATCCAGTATCATATTACTTAGGACCCTGTTGTCCTGGCTTGAGCCACCTGAAGCTGTGAAGGATAGTTTCCTACCTTAATCCCTCTACTCTACTGCCTGTGGGCCTTCCCTGGCTTCAAATGAGTTTGTCAGAACCAAGGAATTCAAGGCCAGCAAGGCAACTCTCAACCGCTAAGGCAAAGGAGTCCAAATGAATACCCTAGTCCTTCCTGGTTTCAGTAGGGCAATTCTAAGGCATGTTCTGCATGGTCCCTTGTTTGTGCTTCTGGGACCATCACCCTAATAAAAGGCTTACATCTACATCTTTATTTCAGGCTCTCCTTTCGGGGAACTCAGATGACGGAGCCAGACAAGAGGCGTTGTGGTGGGACAGAGGCCTTGGAGCCAACTGCCTGGGTGCACTTCCAGGCTCCACCACTAACTAGGTAACTAGTTATTAACCACTGAGAGTTTCAGTTTCCTCATCTGTAAAGTGAGAATGACAATAGTAGCTACCTCATACGGCTGCTGTGAGGATGAAAGGAGTACACACAAGTAAGGTGCTTTAAAGCCCCTGGCACAGAGTAAATGGATAATAAGTGCTTGCTATTATTATCTAATAAATCAAAGTCTCTTGGGTGGGGCCCAGAAATGTGCTTTTAAAATAGCACATTTAAAATAGGCTCACCAAGTGATTCTCATGTACTATAAAATTTGAGAACTGCAGAAAGAGACAAACAGAGACACACCTTTTGGCATTCCTATACACAAGGAGAACATTTGAGGAAGCCCATTCCGCTCCAGCAGATAAGCAGCCAAACCTCTGTCTTGCATGGGAAGCCTGGAGGGAAACTTAAAGAGCTGTGTCACTGTTCAGAGCACTGGAGAAAACAATGACTGGGGGTTCCACCCTGGGGGTTCACCAGAGGGCTGCGTGCAACCCTTTTTCATCCCTTGGTGTGTGCTATATTCCCAGGCACTGTGAAATAAGTCCTAAACCACATCGGTTCTTTTAAAACAGTGGTCCCCCAGGTGTGGTCAGACTGACAGCATCAGCAACAGCAGGGGCCTTATCAGAAATGCAGTTCTCAGGTCCCATCCCAGGCCTGCTGGGCTTTAAGCTTTGCGGTGGGCCTGGTGCTTGAACAAGCCCCACCCCCAACCAGGTGATTTGGACACGGGCCAAAACTGGAGAACCACCGTCCGATATTAAGAGGATTCTCTAAAACCTTTCTCCTTCTGCTGCCAACGTCAGGGTTTTTCCAAAAGTGTTTCTTTCGATCAGATACTAGCAAATGCGCTTTCTAAAAAAGTGAAATCTCTGCTTAGTATCGATCGTGACTAATGAGGCCCAAAGGCAAAGCATCCAAGGGCAATGCAGTTAGGCTTACAGGAACACTCCAGGGTTTCGCAATACTAGGAATATCAGAAGAATAAAATGGCTTAGTCATAGGAAGTCCTAAATACTTCCCTGCATGCCGCGGGGCAAAGTTTCTCACAGGTGATTTTCTGGTACCTGGGCCCTTCTGACCCAAGGAGAAAACAGAAAGACAACAACAACAAAAATGAAGCAACTTCCGAAGATCTGTTAGCATTTGCGAGAAAATTAGCTTAAATTATGAAGCAGAAAAAGAGTGAAATGAAGGTTTACTTTATTTAAATTAGTTCTCTTGCTGGTGCCCCCTGGACATAACAATCATAGTCAGGTTCCTTTCACCTTTTTACCCATCCCTGACTCTTTGGCCCATTTTCTAGCTCATAACTAAAAGAATTTGGGATGAAAACTAATTTTTTTCAGGTTATTTCTGGGATGTTTTAGAATATCTCTACTACTATTATTTAACATTTATCAACTACAACCATGTGTTTTTTGTGTATTATCATATTTAATCCTCACATCATCCCTACGATACATCATTATTCACATTGTACAGGTGAAGAAACTGAAGCACCAAAAAGTTAAATGAGTTGTCTGAGGTCACACATAAGGGCGGTTCAAACCCAGGCGGTCTGAACCTTCATTTACCGCTGCTAAATAGTGAACCACAAGATAGAAATTATTAACCATTTCTTTGAATAACAATTAATTAGAACACCTGTTCTATGAAATAATGAATTTGAATTTTTAAATTTCAGAGTAATTTTAGAGTTATCGGAAATTTGCAACTAATAATACAGAAAGTCTTAGCATGTTCTTCTCTCAGCTTCTTCCAATGTTAACACCTTACCTAACCATGACATGCTGATTTTAAAAAGATATCGACATTGGACAACACTGTTATCTTGGCTGCAGACTGTATCCTGATTTTACCAGCTTTTACATTAGTGGATTTTCTGTTCCAGGATCCAATTCAGGAGACTCTATTACATGTGGTTGTCTTGTCTCCCTCCTCCCCTCCAATTCATGAGAGTTTTTCGACCTTCCTTTGATTTTTATAACATCAAGAGTTTCGAAGAGGACTGGGCAGGTGTTTTGTAGAATGACCCTCAATTTGGGTTTGTCTGACAAGTTTTCTCATGATGAGACTGGGAAACTGAGTTTGGGGGAAGAAAACCAGAGAGGCGAAGTTCTCTTCTCATTACATTAGGGAGAGTTTGACATCAACATGGCCGATCACTGGCGATCTTCACCTTGATCAGTACATAGGTGGTGTGTCGTAGGTATTCTCACAGCGGTGCGACTTCTGACCGGTTACAGGCTCTGTTCATTGGAAGCAAGTAGCTATTAAGTCCAACCCACCCCCAAAAGAAGGGAAATTAAGTTCCACTTTCTGGAGTGGCGAGTCTCTGCATTTACTAGTTGGAATCCTTCTGCATGGGAGATCTGTCCCTTCTCCCCTAGTTATTTATAGAGTCAATCATTTACTTACATTAATATGCACTCAGGGATAGTTTGTATATTCCTTGGGTTATAATCCAGTATCCCCATTATTTATTTTCTTGTTCAAATTGGTCCAGCTTTGGCCATTGGGAGATATTGCAGGTTGGCCCCTGAGTCCCTTTGACAGGCTTAGGACTTTTTATTTATTTATTTTTTTGAGAAATCCTTAAGTTTTGGAACTTCAGGGTGCTCCAAGCTCATTTTCTCCCTTCCAGCCCATATTCCAAGCAGCCCTGGGTTTTTTTCTTGGAGAATAGCCTTTAGGAAGCAAGATCTGGACACTGGTTGTGTTCGTTGCCGCTGGGTCTCATTAGTTCCAGACCCTGTCAGCCGACAGGGCAAAGAAACCGATGTCCGTATACTAACTCATGTATGCACACTCCCTCTCTTTCTTTCTGTATCTATTTCTGTATCTAGCTATCTGCATGTAATCATATTCAATATATATTAAAATAATATGTACAGTGATTAATACATTAACAAATAATATATATATATATTAAATTAGTATAATTATATATAAATTAGTATATAAAGCATATATACTAAAAGAAACACAATGTCAGACTATCATCTCCTACCTAATCCAGCACCATACAGGGCGTTCTAGCCTTTCCCTCTTGTTACTTTGTAACTTTCTGTGATGTCACTTACTTGTTCAACCCACAGCTCTGTGGAAAACAAATTTACCAACAACAGTAAGGTGTTAAGTAGAGTTCTTTGTGTCTTTAGTTTTTGGTAGCCTAAGTATCATTTTTAGAAGTTAGGTAGGTCAGCTCCTTTTTCCCTCCCCCCTTCAGTGAACTTCTGCTATACTCCTATATCTATATATATATCTATATATATATAATCCTATTTGTAATAGGATTAAGTTCATTTGTCACAGTCAGCATTCTATTCTGGATGTGATCAATTTTTTTAAATAGTTTATTTACATAAGTATTTATTAAATATTGGGATACCTAGAAACCATATAATGCTTTATATTTTTTTTCAGTACATGTTAATATATGTATATATGCATGGCTCTCTCTCTTATTCAAATTGTATGTGTTCTCTGGGGGAAAATATCTGTAAATACAGGAAAACAAAAAGAAAATAAGTCACTAGGAAGCCTATTAGGAGGAAAAAACCATGCTCAAAGTTTTAGGATATTTTCTTCTAGACTCTTTTAGACGGTAAACAAAAATGGCACGATACATTTCTTATCATTTTGAACCTGCTTTTTACCTTTACTATATTATGAACATAGAGTATTTTGATATTTAAAACTGCTAATTAAAAAAAAATCTTTTCTTCCCCTTTCCCCAGGAATTTCAGATTATTAATTAGAGATGCCAGTAAATGCTAATACATTCCTACCAATAAACATCTGTCTCCTGGCAAAGGGAACTGATTAATACAATGTGTGCAAACATTAATTGATGGTGTGAATTAAGAATCAAATACCTGTTTTAAAGATGTTATACATGCAGGGCAATCAAGGAAAGGCATTTAACCAGATTCGTCCATGAATTCCATTTTGTGCTGTTGAATAGCTAATTTATAGCTGCATTAGTATATAAAGTAATCTATTAATAAAAGTGGGAGTAAAATCGGGCATAGATTCATCATCTCAGTTGTGGATGCTCACTGAAGAACATTTTCCCTGCAGATGAGGTGGGGACCTCATTATCACGCTCAGCAGACTGGGGAGCACATAGCTGTCCTTTATCCTGCCACTGCTGAGTAATGTTCCGGCAACCCAAGCAATTCATGAAAGTTAGCGAAAGGCTGGAGTGCCTAGTTAATCTTCTTTGGTGTTAATTAATGTTGTCTTTGGTTTAAAAAACATTTCATCATTTACTGAATGGAAAAATCAATTGCTTATTGGTTTTGTAGAGGTCACTGCACCTTCTCCTGGTAGCCCTTGGCCTTTGCGGAGAAAAAGCTGGGCCCCTGAGTCATCCCTCCTTTTCAGAACCTTTGCTTTCCTGCTGTTGTGCGGACTCATTAAAGGTCAGGGAAAAATACCCAGGGAATTCATCCAAGGACTAAAGTCAAGATAAAATTCAGAGAGAGCTAGAAAGTCCACAACTAAATGGAAGGGGAGGGCAGAGCCCAAGGTGAAGTATTCATTCATTCATTCATTCATTCAGTCAGTCACTCAGTCAGCCAAACAGCCATCATTGATCTGATGCTCTTGCGAACAAAATACGCGATCGGCAAGAGCCACAAATCCGTGCTGCGGGTGGTGAATGGCTACTGGGCCTGCCTGTCTGGTGTGACCTCGGACCCTCGTGAGCAGGACAGCCACCTCGGACCGGGAGATGGCCTCCTATTCCACCTTCAGTCAGGCAGGTGTCTTCAGCCTCATCCAGCAGATGGCAGAGAACATGGAGGCTATTTGGCTCCCATACACGGTCTGCACTGCCCTCATCTGCAGCCCGTTCTCCCCCACGTCTCAGTGAAGAGCGTGTCCCAGTGCCCATGCTTCCTCTGTAGCATTGTTTATATCCACAGCCGTGCCCGTGAGAAGGAGGAGAAGAGCCAGAAGGACATGTTTGCCTTCGTGCACAGCCTGAGTACCAAGGGCACGGGCTGCAAGCAGGAGGCGGTGTTGGCCAGGCTAGTCCTCCAGCTGCGCAATGGAATGGCCAAGCTGTTCGCGCAAACACAGCAGCCCTGCCAAAGCCACACCTCCTACAGCGTGTGGGGGGGCGATGAGGTGCCCGCTGAGACAGAGGTCACTGTCTGAACCATCCTTGGTCCTCTCTGCCTTCTTGTACCGTGAAACCCGCGGCTTAGACTACGGGTTCTCAAATCAAACTCCGTGGGACCCCTGGGGGTTCCAGAAGGTACCAGGCTGCTCGGAGGACTCTGGAAGGAACCCTAAATTCTAAGAAACATCCCAGGGATTCTGCGCTCCCATTTCCCTCGTTTCCCAGCCCATACTTTCACAGTCGTCCGCGACAAGCATGTTCACAAGCTGACCTCGGTCTCTTCACGAGCCACTGCCTCGGTTGCAAAACTAGGCATCTGTCACAGCCCGTTTCTCATGACTCCCGCCCCTTCCTGAGAGCAACTCAGCTCCTGGTTTTCTTTAACGTTGGAAAGTAGACAGGAGGGATGTTGTGTTTCCCAGGCCCCCAGCCAGCAAACCCAAGCCTGGAATGCACAGCGTTGTGCTGGAGCCGGGATGCCCCACCCTGCCTGCCAGCATCAGGGAGGGGAAGTGGCTTCCCGTCCAGTTGTGAGGACTGAGGAGTAGTAGGAGATGGAATTGGTCCTAGAGCAGCTGTAATAATCTTTTTAGCCGTCATGTTAAAGACCCATGCATTTCTCTGTGTGTGTATACATGTGCACATATGTGTGTGTGCGTGGTGCTCCTCAACTCAACAGCTTTCCCAGTTATGAAGGGGAAATCTTGGTGGAAAACCTGGGCCATGGCTCGTAGCATAAATTCATGCTCAAGAACAGGTGCTAAGCAAACGGGCAGACTATGCACACTCATCAGGGCTGACCCTATGCTTAAAACGTCTGCTTAGTTAGTCAAGATTGACATGTTGGCCTGTTAGCAAAGACCCGTGTCGTGAGACATGTTTGTGTTATTTCTGAAGCAAAGACAGAGGCTCTGAGGGGGGCACATCGCACCTCCCATGGATTGTCAGGCATCGACATTAACAACTGTGAGGTCTCTTTGCTCCCCTTCTTTGTTTTGGGCAAGTGCATTTGTCTGTAGCTTCGCCAGACATGCCCGTGGGGTGCAGAGCTTTGTCATCAGTCCCAATGCCAAATTTCTGAGTATTTTTCAGTGCTGGGTCTCCAGTTTGGCTACATCCTGTTATTACCCAATTTAAAAGCTAGTGGGGCCTGCGTCCCTTCTCAGGAGAACCTGATTGAACTGGTCTGGGGTGCAGCCTGGGCACCTGGATTTTTAAAGCCCCCCCAGGTAACTCAGTATGCAGCAAACTTTGAGAAACACTGCCTTAGAGGGCATGTTTTTGTGGGAGGGGGAAGGGGTGCAGCGGGGGATCACACTGGTTTCTCAGAGGTGCCTCTTATCCAACTAAACTGGAAACTACTATGAAAATGTCTTCTTCAGGGAGTCTATAGAAATGAAAGGAGCAACTTCTCCTAACCGCGCCGTTGCAGCACGGGGGCAGGGAGGCCAGTTGAGCGCAGGGCAGAGGGGCAGCGGCTAGGCTGCTGCTCACCTGTGAGGTAATCCCAAGAAGAATGCCTGGCAGGGAGCGTGCTATTCTGTCACACTCCCAACGGCCAAGGCTAAAACGCTCCAGGCTGCTGTGGATGGAGCTCAGTGGTGACTTGTACAAAGGGCAGTTCGCTCCAATGATGGTACAAAAATAATCAGAAAGAACGACTCCTAAGGCATGTTCTCTATGCCTTGTGCATTGTTGCAAACACAATCTTTTATGTTTCAAGACCGACACCTCTTACTGCCGTGGAGTTGCACTTAGCACCGAGATGCAGGGTGGAATGCGGACGGAGAAGCACTCCCACATAGAGAAGGAAGCCAAGAGACCCCCTCACCGCCACCACCACCACGTGACCTTCTTCGGCCTGGCCTTCTGGCAACCACACGGTCCTCAGAACAGTAGCTGTATGCTCTGATTGGCAGATACCGCCCTGGCGTCTGAAGCTGTGTTTGTCACAAGACCAGGACTCACCTACAGGTTTCCAAATGCAGTTTCCACTCTAAGGCAGGGAGCCGTTCTGTTTACTTTCCAAAAGCAGTTTCCTGGGGGCAAGGAAGGCAGGACTTCACTTCTCCCCACAGTGGACTCATCCCTCATGGATTCAAGCTGATGCAACAATTAGCTCTGCCGCAGCTTAATCTCATTTCAGACTCTCCTCCCAATAAGTCATTAATGCTCAGTGTTGTTTAAATCAGCAATGAGGTACAAAGGTTTTTCCCAAACTGGCATTCTTAGATGGGATACCATCATGAACACAGAGTCTTCAGTGTAGTTCAAGGGTTATGCGGAAAGAAAGGAAAAACAAACTCCAAGGGAGTGTCTATGAACTTGAAGGTTGCAGTGGAAACAAAGGTGATATTTAACGAGATTTTGGCTTCAAGGAGAAATCCTTGAAAATACCCCCTTGTAGAGGTTCCTGGTCCTTTGTCTCTCTTTACATTTTCCTCCAACATTTTCCCTGATAAGGAAATAGTATTTGAAGTTCTTGAATTTTTCTCTTAGAATATTCTCTCAGGTGTGGCTTACTTTGTAAGTCTCTGCAGAGATCACTGATTATAATTAGGACCTTTTGTGAGTCTGGAGATCACTGATTATAAATAAGATTTTTTGTCATAATTCATGGAGAAACTCCATTTGACCCTGCCATGTCACGAGTGACTCAGTTTAGAAGACCGATGAATAATGTTAAAACTTCAGGCAAAACTTCTTCAATACTCATAACCTCCTCATGTTTTTAAACCCTTTCTTGGTACTTTCTGTTAAACAGTTTCAGAGAATATGGCCTGTGGCCTTATGTCATCCTTTGACCAAGGAATAAGAATCTGTCTCTCTAGCCCAATTTCCTTGTCCTTGACTTTGCTGATTTAAGGCAGGAATGGGGAAGGGGCTCCTTTTGGGGGGAGGGTACCCAGGTGGGTTTTCAGCAACCTGCTCTAAAGAGTCCAAGGACCTGATTCACAAAAGGACAGGAGCTATTTCCAGAAGGTGAGGCAGGAGGGAGAGAGGGAGGTGGGGATAAAAGACCTTACAGGCCCTGTTTGCTTGGACCTGATAAGAGAACAGGAGGCTGCTGGGCATGAGAGTAGGTAGGACCAGGACTGAGCGCTGCCCTCCCCCACCTCCATCCCCAGAATTTATTTTTCCTCTCATGGTAGTCGAAAGGAACTGGGTCCCGGAGGCCTCTCAAAAGCCACATCCCAGGTTAAAAGTTTCATCCTCCAGAACCTATTTGTGGGAGATCCCCATCTATTGAAAATACTGGGGGCCTCACAGGGGATAAGGTTAACTTTCCAACATTTTTCATAAGACGACTTCAAGGCACGAATTTGGAATTCTCTGATCCATCACTCAGCATTTTCCGGTCAGGCTAACATGTCACATATCTGCTTTTCCTGGTTTTAAATAATTATCACTATTCTCTCCCCTCCCCCGCTCCCGGGGGTGAAGTGCTGAGTTCTGATTTTTCACGTGAACACTGATCGAGCAGCTGTGCCCAGCAGGGCCCAGTGCTAAATACAGTGCATCTCCACTGTGTCCAGCAAGGCTCTACTGGTGACCTTAGGCCTTACAGCCAAGGTACACTGTCACTGGATGCTGGAAACCCTCACTGGGCTTCTTAGGATCAACCCAAAATGCAGAACTATAGGAAATCAGGCCTTGGGTCACCTTTGAGCATAACCAGCCTGCCCTCCCATTAAGTCGATGCATGAAGAAGCCCAGAGTGATTAAGTGGCTGAGTGAGCTAATTTCACAGAGCTGTTGACCGTGCCCAGACGTGACCCCAGGTTTCCTAGCCTCAGGACCAGAGAGCTACACTGTTCTCTGGTTTTCTTTACAAGACATTCAGATTGGAATAAATGAACAGCGTCTCTCTGTCTGGTCTTGCTCTTCTTGCCGCCTGAAATGCTCCCTTGCTTTTCTTCATCTAGCTCTCTCCTACTTACCTGCAAAATTCAGCTCCTGTCACCTCCTTAAGCCTCCTCTGGCCCCTCATAGAAGATAGGGGACCCTCTAAGTGGCCCCCTGTGCCTCCTACATTCACAGCACTCACAAAATTACACTGCCTGCCCCTGCCACACACACACCTATGAACTCCTCGAAGGCAAAGGTTATGACCTCCTTGATTTACACAAAAACGATGCATGCACAGGATGTCCGATGCCTGTTGGTGGCTTGTTCCTGTCTAGAGAACGACAATATGAACAATGTTATCATCGGAGTATCATACACCCCAAGGTATGTGGTGAGGATAAGCTATACTTTGAGGGCCTTCTGGAGTCTTACAGCCGACTTAGGTGGCAATGAAAACAAGTTATTTTAAAAATAAATAAAAACAAGCGACCGTGTTAAGGGAGGCCCTGGCGTTGTAAAAACCCATTTTCCAGATGTGTATGGGGCAGAGGAAGCCCACAGAAGAGCCAAGATACTGTAACGACTTAGTGGCCAGACCTGGATTTCCAGGGCCTCGTCAGGAAGCCATGCTCTTATCGCTGAAGTTGCTGCCTCATTGTCACTTAGATAAGAAACGCTTTGTCAGTAGAGTCTTCCTTCTTCTGTCCCTAAGAAAGGGACAGAGAAGAGTGTGGGTTTCCCCAGTCCTGCACCCAAGGTCCTATTATCTCAGCTGTTCAAGGTCATCGTGAAACCAAATAGCTAAGACTTCTTAGGTACTTATCACTGGAACCATCAGTTTTGGAGGCAGACATGGGCCAAAGATTTCTTGGCCATGAGACCCATGGGTCGTACTGTGCCCATCAGAGCTCCATCGGTCAGGCAATGGGTGAAGAGCCGGCCTCCCTTTCCAACTCGCATCGGGAATACGCTTGGCCTTTGGCAGCGCCCTGCCTCTTTGTGAGTAAGCGGAGGTGAACTCAGGCAACTGGAAAAGAAATGTTGTCTAGGTTGGGACTAGAATGTCATAAGAAGACAGGTTGTGGTTGTTAATAATAAGTATTCATTACGACCTATGACTCATAGAGTAGTGCTAATGGTAGCTGTTATTTGTCACCAGTATCTACTTCTCTGTCAGGCATAGGGCAGGGATGGAGCATAAGGCTTGGAAACAACAGGGGTGAGCGGCGCTGAGGATGGACCAGTGCCCTCTGCATGTTCTTATCAATTCTGTTCGAGGCCTCAAGCCCGGGAGGCCACTAAGTGCCACAGCCTCCTGCTGGCCATGAGTTACAGTGACATCTCTGAACTTCCCTGGAAGACCCACTCCTTCATCCCAGAGACAGACTGTAGGATCACAGAGTTGGGAGGAGCCTTAGAGACCATGGTGTGGGGAAGGGAAGTGACTTAATAGCACTCACACCACTTCTTACGGCCAGAGCCCGCAGTGGACACAGCCACGTGCTCCTAGAGCCTCTGCAACCACAGATATTGATGGTAAGGGCGTACCTGCCTACACATGGTTGGGTGCTTTCTTGGAGAATCAAGATGACTAGAATAAGCGGCTTCAAGATTTAAAATTTGTCCTAAAAATGTATCAAATCCTAACACTCTACTCCCTCCTATTTTTTTCCAAAATAAAATGTCTTGTTTTATCCACAAGCAAACAACGATAAAAAACCTCACTCATGTGGTAATAACTTGCATAGGAACATCAACGTATATATGGGAACTGGGAAGTGAATCGAAAAGATTGTAGACATGGTATTCAAACACAGGAAACTTTGTCAACTCTTACCCAGATTTCAAGTGATTCTAAAAAGCTCCCTGATATGATTTTCTAGCCCTAAACAGACCAGAAGAAGGGAATTAACAAATAAAATGTGAGCACTATTAGAGTTAAGCATAGTACCACTAGAAAAAAGGGGGAAATGACAAAAATCATCTCAAAAACCAACTCAGGGAGTGGAGGACGGCAGTGCCGGGTAATCGAGTGCCCGACCCGCCTTTGCAGCTCTGCAGCAGGGCGGACTCTGGCTTTGTGCAGCCTGAAGCTTATGCAGTTAAAGGGATCGTCATTAAGAAAAATAACATGAAGAGATGAAACACCACTGGCTATAAAGGGGAATACTTGTCTGCAGCGGGAAAGTACGTGCGCATATATACCACCCCACCCCCAATTATTGGTCCCGTTTTTCTGAGACTTGTCAGGAATTTGGCAACTTACCAGAACACTCTGCCATGCCCAGCCAGTGCCAACACTCCCAGCCTGAGATAATGAAGGGTTCCTGGTGCTTATGCTTCATCGGTCTCCCTGGGAAACGGCACTTTTCCTTCAAAATTTTTTCGTTTAAAAACTTATCACACAATAAAATTGACCACTGGTGGAGTGTACCGGTCTAAGAATTTTCACACATGTAACCACCACCACAGCCAGGATACAGGATAGATCTATCATCTGCCCCCCCCCAAAAAAATTCCCTCATGCAAAGGTGTATACATTTTAGAATGGAAAGAAGCAATTTCTGTTAGCTGTGACATTCATTACTATGAAACACTTCACTTCCACCCTGGCCGGTGTGGCTCAGTGTGTTGGGTGCCCACCTGCTGCAAACCGAAAGGTCGCCAGTTAGATTCCCAGTCACCGTACATGCCTGGGTTGCAGGCCAGGTCCCCACTTGGGGGCGTGCAAGAAGCAACTGATCGATGTGTCTCTTGCACATCAAGGTTTCTCTCCCTCTTTTTCCCTCCCTTCCCCTCTCTCAAAACATGAAGAAAAAAAAAAACACTAAAAGAAATACTTCATTCTCCCGCAAATGGTGGCCCATGGAGACGCTGTTGTCAGATGAATCCATGTCACATTAGACAAATAGTAGGTGTGCTTCTGGGACAATTGTCTAGACTATTTTCTAGATTCTCTTTTCTGCCTGGTGAAAGCTTAACATTTCTTTGTCCTTACCTTTCCCCGTCGTTTGTTTGTTTCTTTTTAAGTCTCTAACTTCTTTCTGAAGGTGTTATCTTAAAAGCAACAACAACAACAACAACAATAACAACAAACCACTGCGTTCTCCAACAAAATTAAACCAGGAACTCCAAGTGTTGGCCACGGAGAGAGAACAAGTGCAAATGAACCAAGCAACCTGGACCAGGTCTCCTTCACCAGTGGGGCTTCCATGTTGTCTCACATTGAACCCAGCCTCGCCATCACCACGGCGACCTCAGCGACCATCGGGCACTCTGATCCCTCTGTGTCAGTCTGACCCAATGGTAGAAACTCTATTTGCATGGATTCCCTAATTAAACTAAAGTGGGTGAAATCAATACCACAGAAAACCAAACAACAACAAAAAGTAACAGAAGCATGAACCGTGCAATGAGACAGTCTCTGCTCCTCTGGCTGGTGGACTTTACCCTGGTTCCGCAGCTTAACTTGCTGCACCTGAACGCCAGAACCCTGCCTGCACCAGGGCAGCAATGAGGCAGCAGGGGGTTCAGGAACTGGGCCCTGAAGGGAAATCACATATAAATCCATACTCTACTGCTTACTGGCTGTGTGACCTTGAACAAGTTACTTAACCTCTCTGTGCCTCAGTTACCTGCCTGTATTAATAGGATGTACTTCACGGTGTTGTTCTGGGGAATAGGTGAGATAATTCTTGATAACCATTTAGGATGGAGTGTTCGACACACAGTAGCTATTATTTTTACCTGGGGACATTAATCTCAGTTCAGATTTGAAAGGATGTGTGTGCTTCTTGGGCAACCAACAATACAGATGATCATGCTTTTTAAGTGTGATCCCTCCTCCCACTCCATCCTATTTATCTACAGAGGTTGGCTTCTCCCTAGAAAAGTCTATGCTAATGATAATACTGCAGCCACAGAGCAAGTATAAAGTCCAAAGTAGATTTATAGAGCTGTATGAGGAAGACTGTTCTCCCACAGATTTCTAAGCCTCTTGTTCTTTTTTTGCATAGAGATTTAATCAGCTGTTCATAATCAGTATCTTAATCCATTGCAGGAAAACAGATTCCTCTTGAACCTTCCACACAGAATGTTCCAAACACATAGACTGAAAAGAACGTGGAAATTTTATCTGGTTTATGACATCATATAGCCAGAGCTACCCAGCAACCGCATACCTGGAGAACAGAGAAGGAGGACGCTCCCAAGTGCCTCTCTGTAGAGCCTGGAAATAGATATCACCAAGCCCTGGGCTGTAGGTGAAACCACTGCCCCCTAGAGGCAAAGAGGCAACTGAAAATAAGGCTTTTATCAGTCCTTTAAGGTCTAACGTCTGTAAAGGAGAGCTCTACGACAAAACGAAACAAAACAAAACAAAACCAAACCTCTGGGGAATCCTTTCTGGTGCCATAAACTTTCAGTACAAGTTGCCATGTACTTTCTGGTGTTTCATGTACTCAGGAAACAATTTTTGATAATTTACTTACTCCCACAGGATTGATTTATGGGTGGCATGATGTTTCCCCCAACTTTCCCAGAACTGTAATTAAGGGCCATTGCTGAAAACGAAAAGCAGCAGGAAGCCCGGAGTCCCTCCTCAGAGAATCTGCAGCGGCTGTGGCCCAATCGCTTCCCTAGGACTTGCCAAGAGGGGTCAAGTCTATTGTGACCAAGATTCTTCAGTATACTAGATACACGTGTCATTCTTGCCCCATCCCCAGTTACCAAAAAGATAGTAGGTAATTTCTAATAAAATCACAGCTTTAAAAATGGCCACACAATATGAATATATAAAAATATATATAAAAGTATTTTGTAACAAGACCCGTTGACTGAGGAAAATAGCTTCTGGAACATACTATGCAGCCGTATGACAGTCACTGGCCATTAGCAGGAAAAAAAAAATCAAGCTATGGTTCATGAAGAGAAATCAACTTTTCCTGGGACTGAGTTCTCAGAATTTATCACCAGATTCTTGCTTATTATATAGAAGGTTCCCCACAGCTGCCTTTTTTTATTTTTTTAAACAGGAAATGCAAAGACGTTTCCCACATGACTTTTGTGAAAGGCCCAGCAAACAGCGCCAGCTAGGAGAGAACAAAGCCGGAGGAACAAGCCTTTCCCAGCTTGATCCTCTAACCAAGGGCCGAACACAACACACCTGTGGCTTGTTTCTGGCTCCACAGTAACGATATTTTCTTCACAAAGAAGCTCTTAAGCACCAAGCTGAGCTTCCTCTTACTAATCCCCGAAGCATTTCTATGAGATAAGAATAGGAGAGCAAGGCTAGATCCCACCCCAGCTATTTTAAGAACCAATTAGAAAGATGAATTGGGTTCGCTTTGCCCATCCCTCTGCTCTTCGACTACCAAAAATCCTAAGGAAACAAAATCCCTACAGGAAGGCAAGCTTTAAAAACTCACAATGTGCAGTAAGTGCAGATAGACACTGTAACGGTTAAGCACTCAGTACGGAGGAGAAAAAATGGCATTAATTTCTTTTTCTAGTTTGGGTTTCACACACACACACAATAGTAAATGAGCAATGAAAAATAAAAGTCCACTATAGAAGCATGAAATGAGGAGGCAAAGGGGCGCAGCACACATTGCGATGTGTCTGTCCGCTGCCTCGCCGAGGCCTTGGCCAGGCACAGTGCCGAGGCCTAAAGAGAATTAGCGGCACATGCTGCCATGCTTTTGGTGGGTGGTTACCATGGGAACCTGCCTCTCTGCTCAATGCTGGGCATCTGTCAGCAGCCACATCCTTGTGCTCTTCTGGCCCAGAGCAGAAGGAGGTATGATGAGGGGAGGGGTCGGTACTGATGAGGGACATCTCACAATTAGACTGTTGCGGGATCAGGAAAGATGTCGCCCACTCTCTTGGAGGTCTCAAGAAAGAGGTGAAAGATGCATGGGCTTTAGATATCAGCCCTACTCTATATCCTGCAACGAACTCATTCGTTCATTCATTCACTTACACCTTCTTACACTAAACTAATTTTATGGCGCACCAACTTTACTCCAGGGTATATACATTGGACATTGGAGATGCAAAGACTAATAAGCTACAGACCCCACCCCAAGGAAGTTCACAGTCCACATGCATGACACACACACACATATGTAACCATATACAGTGTTAATACAAAAAATATGTGTAAAACACCATGACACTGAAATCATTTCTTAGGGTTGGTGTGCAGAGCTGGTAAGAGAAAACCGCACTGAGTTAATACTTGAGTGGGGTCTTGCAAAATGTTGTTAAATGGACAAAAGGGGAAATCATGTCCGAGCAGGGCACAACCCGAGCACACGCTGTGCATACCACATGTGAGGTACTCAAAAACTTCTACTAATAATGGCCCTTACAGCACGCCCAGCTACTGTACTATATACTTTGCATGCACTCTCTCAATCCGCACAGTGACTCTGTAGAGTAAGTGTGACTATCCGTTTTACTGATAAACTAACTGGAGCACAGAGAGGTAAAGGAACTTACCCAAGGTCACACTGGTATTGACATCAGCGGCAGAGCCAGGCTTCTGGCTCCAAAGCCCATGCCCTTAACCTTGGAGCTTTACACATCCCATTGCTCTGGAAAGGACAGATCACAGGGTATGTGGGGAAAGAGGAGATACCAGAGCCAAGACTTCTGGGAAGCAAAGCGAGGGCTTGACTATGGTACCCTCCACTGCCATTTTTTAAAGCTGGAAGTTTGTTTTTTGGTCATAAGAAGCCATGATGGGTTTTTAAGAGAGCAAGTATCAAAATGAGAACTGTATCCTGATGATGATTCTGGAATTCATGTATAGGACAGAATGGAGGAGAAACAGGCTGAAGATTTCAATGGTGGAGAAGAAGAGAGACAGAGAAGGAGTTTAAAGCTAGCAGGACCCATGTCATCTGGTTCATCACAGTACCTGGCATATAGTTGTCATTCAATAAATAAATACTGGTTAAATAAAGGTTTCCAGGTTGACTTAGTTGGCAAGCAGACCCTGAATTAAGGGTTCCAGTTATTTCGGAGGTGCAGGAAACAGCAGCCCAAAAAAAAAAAAAAAGAAAGTGAAATGGGACAGGGAAGGAAGCCAGCCAATGAAGAACACATTTACTGAACCAGTGACAATGGTGGGCAGCTAGAGCTTAACCCTTTGGGGCAATTCTGGGGGTTCATATAGAACATGCCTCGGAGTTAGCCGGTGAGAAGAGTGAGGGAGTTGGGGTATTTACACATCACCTCAATCAGTTCGTAGTTGAGGGTTGTTCCTGGGGGATGTTATTATAATTTCCTGGCACCAGAACAGAAGTGTGTGTTTGTGGGAGGGGAATCAGCCAGAAATCGCTGGGGTGCCGGACCATCAGGCACATGTGGACTGGAGGGGGCAGGGCCTGCTATGAAAGCGACCGTGGGCCAACGTTGAAAGGGTAGAAATTGTGTAGAATTGTGAGATATCGTTTTCCCAAGAGGACTTAACAATGAGTTTCTTTTAATTTCTTCTCACTAGGACATAGATGTGTTTTTCTTTCTCCAACAGGGATTGTGTTCTCAGTGGTGGGAAACTGGTGTTTCAGATCCTTGAATTTTATTACTTGGGTGAGCTCCAGAAAACTTCACTACATTGTATGAGCAGCTTCTGTAGAAGATCGTGCCACCCAAACTTGAAAGCTGGAAACTCTATCAAGCAGCATTCACATCGGTGCTTGAGTAGGAGGAAGAGAAGGAAGGGGAGGGGGAGGGTGAGGAGGAGAAGGAGAATGGGGAACAGAGTTAAAAAAAAAAAGACTTTTGCTAAAATTAGCATGACAAGCCCCAAATCCAGCTCTTGTAACTGAATGTTTGCACAAAACTTAGAATAGCCCTTAAAGTTTCTAACCCGAGGTAACCAGAAGCTAACATGAGGTATTTTTTTTGGCTACTCTGAGAAGCATTCATCTGAGAAGGAATGTCTCTCCCCATTCCCACCAGCTCCCCCACACTTGTCCTTGGTGTCCTTCTCACCCTCCCACCCCAACAAGGTCTTGTCTGCTCATGTTTTTCTGTTCTTCATCACGACTACATTCTATGAAGGTAGGTGCCGTCTATTCTCCAACCTGAATGGATAAAAACTGACTTCAAATTTGTTAACACCACTGTGTCCGCTCATGCGGGAATCCAAGGAAACAAACCTACAGAATCTTCTACTGTACAAAAACCAAGGGCTTTTGTTTCCAAGCGTGCTCGTAGGGCTGCCCCAGAGACTGATGCCCTGCCTGCGTGGCTAGAGTGTGAGGCCATTGTTACATTAAAATAATTTATTGAGTGCCTCAGCATATATGATACTGTCAATGCACTTTGCATACCTGAAAACAACCTTGCAAATATAACGCTCATATCCAACCTGTTTATCAACGGCAGAGAGCAGGTGGCAGACCTGGTGAGTGGGGTCAGGTGGGAGACTCAGAGACACACAGAAGGGAGAACTGTCTTCCTGTTCCTTTTGTCATCACATGTTCCTCTGGCAAATTAAACTTTCTTCGATTAGTCTTACAGGGAATCAAAAGTTATAGTCAACATCTAAACAAACACAAGTGGATTTATTTAACGAGTTAATACCAAATTTAAACCCGTCAAAACAGAGACGGTTTAAAATCATGGGAAGACCACAATGTGAGTTTACCTTCGCCCACCTTCAAGACACTCCTGTCACTTCCCAGACTTTGCCTCATTTGCGCTTTGACTCGCAGGAGGGAGGACAGTTCTGGCAAGTTATGAGTATTTCCTGTCCCTGGATGGAATGGAAAAATAAGGCTGATGTTGAAAATTCTAGCACTTAAAAAGCACAGCAGGGTTATTCAATCACCAAGCATCACCAAACTAAGGTGAAAGCAAGACCAAAAAGACACCAGCATCTTTGGAGACCAGACAGTGGGAGACAGCCCTTTACAGGGTAGACTATCAACCGAAGCTCATTAGAGCTGGCAAGGCTCATTAAATCAGGCTTCAGACAGGGCAGTGATTCATGGAAGGCAGCTCAAGTGTGGGCCAGAGTAGCCTGCCCTCCCCGAGGCTGCAACTGCCAACGAGATGGTGGGCGAGCTAGCTGTCAGTGTCTTCAAAGGCTTCTGGAGCAAAGCCATGGTGTTCCAGCCAGGTGTGCACCGAAAGGGCTGTTCTGATCCACAGCCAGAGCGCAGTGTAGGCCTCAAAGATAACCTGCGACTGAGCAAGTCAACCCGTGTAAACAGGTGGGCGAGCACCATCAGCTCCCTCGGTGAGCAAGGGCTCGACCGCTGATATCTATTCTATTTTAATTCTACCAATTAGCAAAACATACGAGAAGTAGAGGAGAGGATCCAGAAGACAGGCTACCTGAGTCTAAATCCAGGCTATGTCACCTACGACCATTATAACCCTGGGATAGTAACCGTGCTAGGCCTTCATTTCTTCATCTGTACAATCAGGATTTTACAAGAGTCTTGTGAGGATTAAATAAGATAATGGATACAAAGAATTTAGTATAATGCCTCTCAGTCAACAGAAGCTATTATCATTACAGTAGTAAGTCATAGCTATGTAAGAGCAAAACTAATGAAGAAAAGTAAAATCAATATCCCAGAGATATGTGTGTGGGGGGGGTGTGTGTGGATAGTGGTGGTGATAGTTATTATGTTAGCGCTAATTAGGCAAATATAGTTCCTTGGGCACCATATTAAGATCTGAGCTTCCTGGAATCTGAGGGGAAAAAAAGAGTCATCAAGGTCAAATTATTCTTATTGCTTTAGTAAATACAAAATTGACATCTAATTCATCCGCAGTGCACTTGTGCACCTGCCGGAGCAACACTGATCCTTCCCCTGCCCCATGTTGCTTCTCTCACTTCCCGTCTCCTGAGAAAATTACCTTAATTCACCTCATTCAGGAGTGTCGCCACCTGAAGCTCTGCTTCTAGGGGACCTGACCTACGACACCTCTGCAGCGAGGAGCTCGTGATGTACTCCAGAGCCACCTTGCCAGTGCTGGTTAAGCCCGAATAGTTGTCCTGCTACAGTTGCCTTGAGACCCCTCATGAGTAAAGATTAGATGAGTTTTCGTAGAAGCACTTTGCACCACTGTTTATAATAGTGCAAATAAATCATAATTTGAGGCCTAGAGAAGGGATCCGAGTTTGAAATTTTTATTTTCTCAGGATAAATTCTACTTTTCTCGCGTGTATCTTCAGTAAACTCCATGATAACAGAGATACTGTCATATATTATTCTTCCGTCTTATTGTGTGCATTCACACAAAGAATAGCTTGACCATGTGAATTTGTAAGTACTTTGATTAGATGGTAGATTTGGGGGCAGGAGCAACGCGTTTTAAAGGCTGGCTGTTGCAGGAGGCATTTCCAGTTCCTTTTTTCTGCTCTCCATTTTTAACAGTCACCTGGATCACAGCTGGGTCCTGTGATGTCTCCTTGACCTGCCAAGTCTCTTGTTTGGGGCATAACAAAGGCCTAACTAGCTGAAATGAGAGAGAAAATTAGGAGACACTTTTCAGTGAAGATAATTAGGTAACACTACCTTTATACTCAGAAGAAAGGAAGTTATTAGCCTTTCAAAGGAAATTGATTTTTTAGGATTTGAATGATCAATGGCATATTGGGGTAATTTTGCCCACTGGCCCAAAAGAGAAATTTTATGGTCCTAGATGAGTATGTAATTCCATATTCATCATTTCTTTATTCTCCAAATCTTTATTGAAGGTTCTCACACATTGCTGGCAGGAATAGGAATTGGTAAAACTGTATGGATAATAATTTGGAAAAGTCTATCAAAATTACATAATTCGACATGCATAATGATCCCAGAAATTACAAGTCTAAGGGTGTATCCTGTAGGTCACTTAACATGTGCAACAGGTATTGTATGCAAGATTGGTTATAATGGGAAATGATGGGAAATGACCCCAATGTTCATCAGTAAGAAACTGGCGAAATATACCTCTACACACAAATTTAGTGCGGCTGGAAAAAAGATAAAAAAGCTTTGAATGAACTGATACAGACAGATTTTTAAGACGAATTTCAAAAAAGCAAGGTATAGAACAGTATGCAGAGGCAGTTACTATTTATAGTGGAAAAAAGGAACAAAGAACATATACTTATTTGCACGTACCTGGATCAAAAATTCCTGGAAATAAGGAACCAATAAAAGTCATTTTCTTTTTCCAGGGTAGGGACAGAATTGGGCAGGTGGGCACCATGGTGGAAAGGAGGCTTTTCTCTGAAATACTTTTTATACGTTTGATTTTTGAATCATGTTTAAATGTATTTCCATCCAAAGATAGATAAATAAGTGTAATTTAAAATACTCTTTAGAAAATGCTTATTATGTATAGAGAGCTTTGGCCAACACACAGTGTTGCTTTCTGGGAGCTTCTAACTCAGTTAATGAGATAAAAGGCCACCAGTAATCATAACACAGTGGTAAAAACACCACCTCGCTGATACACCACATTTCATCTATTGAAAACACTGTTAGTTTTAAGTTGCAGGATTATATAATATGCCACAATGAAAAGACAGAATGTGGAAAATTAAATTATAGCACAATGCTTCCTTTTTATTTGGAATTTTCTTTTTATACTTAATGAGAGCTCTCTCTTAGATACTCATTTATACCTTGATTTTTAAAAATCATATATCACTTTTATGTGATATATGACATGAAAGAAGAAAAATTAAAGTGAAATAAAGTAAAGAACTCTTTAAAATTTTTTATTACGGTCTGACTCTTTTGAACCTTTTTCACATAGTGCTATTGAAGGCATTGGTGATAAAGCATTTTTTTGAAGAGTGTTCCACTAATGTTTTCAGAATTTCCTTCCAAGATGCCAAAACCTTATCTGCCAATTTTGATGCATACACTCCAGCAAATACAACTGCGTCATGACTGCTACATGGCCACTAGTGATTGTAACATGAATCCAAATGCCAGCACGTTAAAATATGGGGAAAAAAAAAGTGTTTCTTATAATAGCTTAAACATGGAAGATGAGCAATTTCAAGACAGAAGAGATCTCTGAGGGCTATGGAGAAGACTCTTAGATGAGGCAGATTAAGGCTGGACTTCAAAGAATGAGAGGGATTTTGGAAACAGATGAGCAAGATGAATGAGTCATGTAAGACAAATACCCAAAAAAAGAAGTAGGAATTGTATCTGGGGGACAGAAAAAGGCCCTGTGGCCTGGAGACATGGGCTTATGACAGAAAGAATGGAGGTGAGTATAGATAGGGCAGACTGGAACCTGACCATTGTAGTCCCCTGAGTGGCAGGCAAGCTAAGGGATTCAGATGCTGTCATCTGGGGGAATAGGGAGACAGTGTACAGCTGGACATGGGACACTAGCATTTGGGGGAGCCATCGAATCCAGCGACTTGGACGCACTCATTAGGAGCAGATGATACCAGCCAGGGCTAAGTGCAGGAACTTAACCATGCTAAAGAGTGGATAGAACAAACAAACATAGCATCGAAAGAAAACAGGAAGAAAAAAGAAACAGAAAATCTTGGGCCATAGAAATGTCATGCCGGGAGGGCTATTAAAGATCTAGTTCACGTTTTCCGCTTTGCAGATAAAGAAACGGAACTTCAGAGAGGGACAGCTGTAGCTTGCAGCTGACAGAACCGGGAGGAGACACTCCTGTCCTGATTTCTTGAGCAGTACCCTTCCCAGCGGAGCATCACAGCCGACAGCAGAGGGAAGAGTTTGCAGGATGCCCTTCCGCAGCCAATAAAGTCAAATGACAGAGAACAATGGAGAAGAATAACCCTAAGGGGGCCACTGATTGGACATTGCAGATCTTTGATGACCTTCAAATGTCTGCTTTGGGGAGTGGTCTGGGCAAAAATGAGACTGTGAACGATTAAAGAAAGGGGGTGTGTTTTTCAATGAGAGGCACAAGCAGGAAAAAGCTTACTATTTTTAAACATTTCCTTTCAAAGGGCTCAGTATAGTTCACCAAGGACTCTAGATTCAATATTAGTTATTGTCTTCAAAATAATGAGACAGTATCTGTTGGAAAACATAAAAAACAATATTGACAGGTGGCAGTCACACAGATTTTCAAATCTTGCCTTTTTTTCAGTGTTTCTTTCTGAAAAGAAAACTAGTGTTTTCTAACAAATAGAAATGCACTAAAAAAGACATTAACCAGTGAGTCTTGCCTGTGGGTTTCCACGTTGCATCTCTATGGAACTTTATTCTCTGAGTAGGTAATTACCAAATATTGTTTCCTCACACATCTGTAATACTAAACAGTATATGTATGTGCTTGAAGTGGATTTTTCTTAGGTGAACAAGAAATCACACCTACCCCAGGAATGTTATCTTGCTGACTTGGTCACTACAAGCAGCACAGTGAACCACTTAATATCTTGGGGTGAAGGTTTCATCTTAGGGACAACCTCAGTAACAATTGAGGAAATTTGAATTAAAGCAATTAGGTGGCATTTAATATTGTCAGATATGTATTTGAGTGGTAAAAATGTAAAATGCTAATACTATCCAGAGAGTTGGGACTCTGGCAGTGATATATAACAGCCACTTTTTTTCTGGCAGTTTACTAGTGTCTATCACAACTGAAATTGCGCAAGTCCTGTGAATCAGCAGTTCTGCCTCTCAGTATCTAACCTCAGAATAATTTACACACAAACACAAGGAGGCTTGCTCAAGGACATTTGCAGTGACTTTGATTGTAATGGTGAAAAATCAAAAACAACTTCTATGTCCATAAATTGGGGACAGGCTAGATGTATATGTAAATATATCAATATGGACAGCAGGGCCAATAAAATGGCATTGGTCAAGATAGCATAAAATATAGAAAACAAAGTGGAGTCACTTATGTCAACTAAAAAGGCTGACAGTCAGCCATGACACTTTGGTTCAAGAGGGAAACTACCTAAGTCAGAGTAAACACATCTGGCAAGGAGACACACTTAGGATATCTGTACATGTGGTCAGAAGAACCATGTCTGCAGAATGGGACCATCCGTAGCATGTCTTCTGGGAAGATTCCACATTTGCCAGCAGGGGTGTTGAGCAGAAAAGCCATGTATACCCTTAGGCTTCTGGGAAAATTCCCCACTTGGCATTTATCGAAAAGACCCAGAAGGGTGGAGTGCACCGCTTTCAAGGTATAACTGAGGTAGGTTCCAGACCGCTGCTGAGACAGCCGAGCTCCACACACCAGAGTGCGGCTCCACGCCACACTGACTTCCCATGGCATCAGCTGCCAGAGACCCTTCCCGGCTGGACTGAGGACTCGGCCTGCCCTGCTGCCCACCTGGCTCCAGAGATCCTTCCCTGCAAGATGCTGACGACTCGCTTGCCCACCGTGCTGTTTCTTGGACCTGCAGGCTGAGGCTCTGGGACTCGGGTTCGTGATCCCCCGTTGATTGCTGTGTGTGTCATATTTCTCTTAGGTTGTTAGAGTGTGAGTAGGACATTCATGTATGATGACGTTCTGCTTTAAGTGAACTTGCATTCAATAAAAGCTGAGTGAACAGCATAAATCCTGTGTGTGACTCTTGTCTCTTCCTTGGTGCTGGGCTCCCTTCGCCAAGCCGTTGCCCGGCTGACTTATAGGAAAGGCTGTATCATGAACATACACTCATGACAACCAATAGACGTATAAGATATACTACTGAGTTTTTGAAAGCAAGTTGTAGATACATATGTTTAGTATAATGACATTTATGTAAATAATACTCTGCAGGTCCCCTGCTTGTATGTGTGTGCATGTGTGCATACCTGTGGAAGGACATTCTCTGAAACCGATCACAGAGTTTATCTGGGAGGACCTGGGGTAAAGCACCAGGATTGGGAGTTAGTGGTAGGGGGGAAGGAGGAAAATTTAAGCTTTATCTATAATGGTTGATATTTTAGAAATGACCCATGGCTGGTGTGGCTCAGTGGATTGGGTGCCAGCCTATGAACCGAAAGATCGCAGGTTTGATTCCCAGTCAAGGCATGTGCCTGGGTTGTGGGCCAGGTCTCCAGTTGGGGGCGTGTGAGAATCTCTTGCACATCAATGTTTCTCTCCCTCTCTTTCTCCCTCCCTTAACCTCTCTCAGAATAAGTAAATAAAATATTTTTTAAAAATGAGAATGTATTTAAGTATAGCTTATGAAATTTAAATCTCTTATATGGAAAAGAATAGCTCGTTAAATACTGTCATAATCTCTGATTCCTTTAGGAAATTATAAGTTTGGTGGTTTTGTGAAGGTACAGTCTTGGATTAAAATGAACATTAAAAATATTTTTTCCCCTGGCTGATGTGACTCAGTGGATTGAGTGTCGGCCTGTGATCTGAAAGGTCACCAGTTCGATTCCCAGTCAGGGCACATGCTTGGGTTGCAGGCCAGGTCCCCAGCTGGGGTTGTGAGAGAGGCAACCAATCTATGTTTCTCTCACACATCGATGTTTCTCTCCCTCGCTTTCTCTCTCCCTCCCCTTCTCTCTAAAATAAGGAAGTAAATTAAAAAAATAATTCCTGCTTTTCAAAAAAAGTATTTAAAACAACCAAAAAACCCCCACTTTTTCTACATTTGCATGTGCACGACACTGTATCTGTCACTGGGTCTGGTTGAAATGATAAAGAGTTTTAAAATAATAATGGAAAACAAAAAATAAAAATGCAAAACAAAAATATTTTCTTTCTGCCCTGCCATGTTTTTGAGTCTATGTAAGATAGCTATTACTTCAAATAAAGGCTTGAGTATTAATGTCTAGAGGAACAAATTGTCTGATAGTTTAAAACAATGAACTAGTACATTTGCATAGTTTTCAAGACCCTAATGATAGAGATGCTGGCTGAGTGCAGCTTTGGGCATCTTTCATCGTTGCCGAGCCTTCAGACTGAAAAAGAACAGGGCTCGTGGCCAGACACATCTGCCAAGTCCCAATCTGCAAGTACAATTCAGCTCATTTGAGCTTCTGTCTTGATCCTGAGTGTTGCTCTATTAAGAAATAATAGAAAAACAACATTGTTTCTTGGTTGGAGAAAGCTATAACTTTGGTTGCTTTTATCCTTAGGGGCAAAAAAATCCAGGAATATATTTAAATTCCCATTTCCTATTGGATTGGGTGACCTCTTAGGAGGTTCATTCTGAAAGACAGGATTTTCTCACTGGGATGAGTCATGAATGCCAAAGTGTTATTCTATCCCAACAATTTGGTCAAATAAACATTTATAGCTATGGGGAAATAGTACAGTCCTAATTTCATGAACGAGGATTTTCTAGTGGTCATTTCCCGGAGGGGTTAAATTAATCAACCTAAAGATTGCCTACCAATAAAAAGTAGAATAGACTGCTAAGATTTAGAGTCAAATATAGAGAATACATTGTATTCAGGAATCTCTGATATTCATATAAAAGAATTTAGCGAGGCAGGAAAGGAGTTGCTGTGAACCATCGCCAACAGATTGCTAATGGCTGAGTTGACAGAGGACATCTGCTGCTTTTGTCTGCCCAGGCTCCATTCCTTTCTTTTGGTAGTAGCGTCCTGATTTCCTTTGGGGAAACATCCATCTCCCGCTCACAGCTCACAAGGTTCAAGTTGGACTATTCCCATGACTTAGCTCTAGGAACTGCGCTAGAATCAGATCTGGCCATCAGACAGTTCCATACCGCTGGTGGTAAGTCACTCATAGACAACCACGCGGTCCAAGCCAGGCTAATGAGAATTCGGGAATTTTTGCTGGCACTGCTGGGGAAAAGCTGCATACACTGTGCCAGTAGAATTAAATTCTGGAGCTCCAGGTAGCTCTGTCTACACAGGGCGCTTACCTGATTATAGAGCCAACGCTTAGAAGAGCAGATCGAAGGGGTAGTGCGACAGGTCCCAGTGGCCTCCTTGAGGACTGGAATCAGCACAATGCCTTGAACTTCGCACCTCGGCTTCGTCTGCAACTTGAGTGGGGTTTTGGTCACTGGCAACCAAAAGAATTTTGACTGATAACGCCAGTAATGCAGCGTGTTTAGTATATCGTTAAGCAGGTCTATCCGGAGGCGGCCCTTCTTCTGGTTCTCTGAGTCCTCCTTTCTTTTCAAGGCCCCGTTAAAATATCGTTTATCTTTACAGTTTTCTAGAATCCATCAGACCTTAGCGAGTTCTTCCTCACTTGGATTCCCGAAGCATTTGTTGTCAGTTGTCAATTATTATCTCTGCTTGTTTGTTTCTAATATACGTATATTCACATGTACTCTTTCCCAAAAATTGATTATAATAATCTCAAAATTAGGAACCACATGTAATGCACCTGTTTATCTCAGCGCTTTGCACAGATTAGGAACTTAATAAATGTTTGTCGTGATACATATAAAAGGCCACAGCATCTGTGATCCAGTTTTGTTATTCCATCGCAACTACCCCCAGCGCTACCCCCCACCAAACACATATATACCATCTATACATACCCCCGTATACTTGATGGACACATCAAGTGTATATGTACTCAATACATACATGTATATGCCATATACACACTTCCAATAAAACATGGACATATCACATACATATGCCCAATGCATGTACATATATACCATGTACACATACTCCCCAATAAACCGTGTACCCTCATATATATACCCAGTACATACATACATACTGACTTCACTAAGATGGAGTGAGCTCCTCCTTGTGTATTTGCCGTGAAGTCCCTATTTGGGAGAGAACAATTCCAGCAGCTGAGACCTTTAGAATTTATAATGACTTATGTCACTCAGAGAACCACTCAGAGAACTACCTAGTTCCTCCACCCCGTCCCAACTGAAGGGAAAAGGAGTGATAAGGGAGCCATGTGGATGAGAAAAGAAAGCCTGGATGAGTAGCACCCGACCAAAACGAGGGCCTGGGTTGCGAACCAGCTGCAGAGTAAACGCAATGAAGTGACTTTTTGCCGCATCATGAGTACGCGTCAGAGGCGACAGGCAGCTGCACCCAGGCACGGGCCCTGAAACAAACTGCTGGGCTTGTGAGCAACAGGATCTGGGCCGGTAAGAAGCTCAACAGCGATGCAAAATATGACTTGGGCCTCAGCTCTCCCCCACAGGCATTTCCGACTCTCTGGCCTTGGTTTCATCACCACGCTCCGGCTGGGGGGCTTGGGAAAGGCCTCGAAGAAGCTGGACCTATTTTCCCTCCGTTTCCCCCAGCTTCTCTGTGCGAGTGGGGTGAAGAGCTACGTAAGGCAATGCCTACCTAAGAAAAGATGGGCTTTAACAGAAGTTTTAAAGAAAACAGTCAATGGGTAGGAACGCTCGGGGTCCAAAATCACTGAGGGGACTGTGTTTTAGTAGGTACTGCCATCATAATGAGCATCAAAGGGACCCCTCCTTGTAGAATTTCACAAACAGTCATAGAACAGCCAACCTTTGCTGAGTATGTACGACGTTCAAAGGCCACACTAAGCACTTCCACATGCAGAGGCGGATTAAGGTCGGCTGAGGCCCTGGGCGCAGAAGAAAATATTTAAACATAGTATCAGGTTTTACCGCCGGTTGCCAACTTGTACGTAATTAAAATTGCACATATGAAACCAAACGTGGTGTCCTTAGGAAAAAGTGTAAAGTTGGGGTTTTGCAGGGCCCTTCATAAGTCGGGGCCCAGGGCGCGCGCCCGGTGCGCCCGCTGTTCAATCCGCCTCGGTTCACATGTCCCTTCACTCAACCCTTTCCTCACCTGGATTCAGTTGTATCAAAATTCTGATTTTACCGATGGGGAAACTGAGGGTTACAGAGGGCAAGTAGCTGTTCTAAGATTCAAAGAGTTCTAGGACTCAGGATCTTCTTAGTCCATCCTTTTGTTTGACCTCTTGATAATATTTACTCTCCACCAAAAGTTGGTACCCAGAGAAATAGCTTTTCTCTTTTGGCAGGCAGCCTTGGGGAAGACAGGATGAAATTACAAAAATCAAAGTGTCTCCTAGTTTCTAAGCACCTCGAGCGCCCAACGTGTAAATAAAGGCTTTGAGCGGCTTGTACAGAGCAGCCACAGTTCCCGGCTCCCGGGGCGCAGCCATCTTGGCTCCCTGGCTCTCTGCAAGGGCCCTGCTCTGCGTGGCCTTTTTCCACTGGTAGCTTTCCTATTAAAACAGGTGGGGATATGGGCAGGGCGTCGGACAGAAGCAGAACTGAGCTCTGAGTAGCAAGGTACTCGGAAGAAACAGAACCAAAAGAAGGTCGCATACACTCAAATGACAGAGGTGAGCCTGAGGCGCATGGGCCCAAACAGTCGCAAACAGTCTTTGTGTGCGCATAAGAGCCAAACAAGAGGGGTCCAATCTTCCTGCCTAGGTCGACAGATGTTTAGTTTCCAAGGCTTTGGTTTTGCCTTCACTGTTGGTTTTCTAAAGCGGTCTCTGCTCCCAGTTCTGGAGAAGGATGCCTTTCCTTCGCTCCGGCTGCACTCAGAAACCCGGCGATCGAGTTCAGCTGTAAGCCACTTAGAAAAGACTGTGGCAGCTAGAAGCCCAAGGCTTCTGGCATCATCGGACAGGCAGCTCCTATAGTCGGGGTCATCACTCTCCCACTCCCCCACAGAGTCCAAGCAGCTTCTGATAGGAATCAGGGCTGACTAGATTGACACTGACACAGAATTGGGCACGCGCGTCACCCTGTTGGCGCTCGTCAGGGAACACTGGCTCCCTGTTCGTTCAGCAAACCAGACCATGGATGATTGTCCCATAGCTCTGCCCTGGAACTTGGCTCCAAGCGGGTCATGCTCGAAAGCACTGGAGCACAGTGAAACAATCACAGCAGCACGCTGCCTCGTCATTCTCGGCAGCAGCTTGAGAACAAACCACCAGGAGAGCTCATCCTATTCCCAAGCTTTGGGTCGCATCTCTGACTCCCATGTCTTCTGGTCTTTAAGACCTAAGTGGCTGGCGATCTCAGAAAGAGTAGAGAAAACTCAAACAGCTATTCCTGAATCACCATTTCCGTCCTTTTTCTGCAGAAATCAGAAAGTGATCACAAGAAATGAGGTGCTCTAGGGCACACATGAGGTGTTTTAAGACCTTTTATCTAATCACTTGCCTGCAAAGGACATAAGACTGTCCACATTTTAATTTGCAAGGAAATCAGCTTGTGGTTCTTCCTTCTTGGCCCGGCATCCTCCTTTTTTCCTCTCCGAGAAGGAAGTGGTGACACAAATCTGCCCTCTGGTGGACAATGAGAAGAATTAAGCGTGAGAAAAAGTGAGCGCCCAGAGAAATGGGATGAAATGAGAAATGAGACTTTGACTGCATTTCCCAAAACTGATCAGTGGATTGAGATTTTGCCAATACTGCTCAGACTGAATATGCAGACCATATCTGCCAAAATTCGACTTGTTATTCCATAAACGTGATGGCTTCTCCATGAAGAAGTGACTTCCGAAGGGAGAAACCATTGGGTAAGGAGTCAGCCGTGCCTGAAAATGAAGAGTCATGTGATTTTAGGTGGCTCAGTCCTCAGCTGTCTCATACACCAAAATGGGATAGTAGTGCCTCCAAGGACACCAAGGCCATTTTGGAATGTGTTACTTGTGCAATGATTGCACTTCATGGACTCGGACACACGGCGCAGTGTTTAAGCACCCAGATTCAGGGGCGGCCTGGCTGCCTGGGTTGAAATTCAGCCGTCATTTACTAGATGTATGACCTGAGAGGCGCGTTTTCTGACTCGCTCTGTGCTTTGGTTTCCTCCCCTGTTACGGGAGGGTAACCTACCTGCCTTCTGGGTCGTTCTGAGGAATAACATTATCTAGCACACTGCAAATATTTGTTAAAAATTCATCATATTCTACAGTCAGATGAAAAAGTGTGTAGTTGAACACCTGCAGGGTTAGAAGCACAAAACTGTTTTTAGTCTAGCCAGGGAATAATAGTAACAATAGCTAAGATTTATTAAGCACTTACAAAGTGCCAAGCTTAGAAGCACTTCCTATGAACCTTGTATTTCCCTGTTTAATAATACTATTAAACAGCAGCTAGATAGAAAAGCACACACTGTATGATTTATTGATATGAAACTTTAAAAAGATTAATATGTAAGTTAATGTGATAGAACACAAATCAATGGATGCCTTGGGGGGGTGGGGATTGGGATTTGACTGGTGAAAGACACAAAGAGAACTTAGGTCATAGAATATACTATCTTGATTGCTGACGTGTATCTACTTGTTAAGACTCTGAATAACATGCTTAAAATGTGTTCATTTTATTTGTGTTTATTTTACTTTGATAACGTTGCTTTAAAAAGGAAACCTGAGAAACATCGATAAATTGAAATGTATAGAATTTAATTGGCTCTAGGTTAGAACAAATATTGTTAAAATTTTAAGATAATTGGACACTTACAGAAAATTATAGTTTGTAATGCTTTCATCACTAAAAATTAAGAAGAGAAAAATGAATGAACTAAGTAATCATAGGAAACTATAAAAGGAAGAGTATAAACCCCCATTAGAAAATTTTAATAAAAATAACATTAGAACGAATTAAACAGAGAAAACCCAAAGAAAGATAAGAAAGAAACATTAAATATGTAAGTCTCCAAAAATCCTGGGAAAATACACATTAGAAATGATAAAAATTTATGAAGTTATCAAAGAACTACAAACACTGGTATATCTGAATATAACATGACTGTAAGAGAATGCTAAAAGAAATGCATGATTTTTCATAAAATATTCCTAGAATTAACCCAGAGAGAAGCAGACATTTTGAAGCAATTGTTAAAAGAATAACATGCTGGCATGATAGTTGGTAAACAGCCAGTGCTTCCCACATGCCCCAGTTGCCACGTCCTCTTCCCTTGGAACTGCCCTCTGCAGCCACAGTGGTGAACCACCAGCTCTGTAGCTGCTGTCCACCTGACTGGTCAGTGCCTACCTTATCATATCACACTACCTGTAGGAGCACACCCTCTTTATAACAATCTGAACTTTGAACCTAATTCCAATTTACATATAAACACAAAAATAACATGGTTTTAACAATTCCTCAGTTTTTAGAAATGCAAGTGCCGTTTAAATAAATGGAAGATTCCTTTTTGTTTGGATCAAAATGTTACTGGGACTTTTCTGTTTTCTATGTCTATTATTTTCTATTTCAGCCCAATGGTATTTGGATCACCAGCCCACACGCTTGTATCAGTCTACATTTTTTATAGTCATATTCATAATATTTCTATTCCTAGTCAAATATTTAATTTTTCCAGGAGAGTTGTGCCCAAGCACCTTCTTATCAAAAATTTTCATAGTATTTTATTATGAATTACTTTTTCAAATGTCTCCTTTATGTCCAGTTGATCATATTCACTTTATAAAATTGTGAATATAGGCAGTTATATTATCTATGAATTTCCTTTCGGGATAATAAAAGGGTGCTATGAACCGAATTGTGTTTCCCTGTCCCCCACCCCACTCATATGTGGAAGGCAATCCCCAAAGTGATGGTATTTGGCGATGGCGTCTTTGTGAGGTCATTAGGGTTAGATGAGGTCATGAGGGTGGTGCGCTTCTCTGAGTAGAGACACCAGAGATACCGGTCAGGCACCAAGAAAAGGGCATGTGAGCACACAGCAAGATGGCGGTCACCTACAAGCCATGAGAAGAGGCCTCAGAGCGAAACCCATCTTGTTGGCACTTTAGTCTTTGATGTTTCAGCTCCCATAAGTTTGAGAAAATAAATTTCTATTGTTTAAGCCACTCAGTCTGTGGTATTTC
>PVJD01009732.1:0-59852 GCA_004026545.1 Mormoops blainvillei
TTGCTTGAAAGCTTTCTTTTGAGAAATCAGCTGATAGTCTTATGGGAACTCCCTTGTAGGTAACTGTCTCCTTTTCTCTTGCTGCTTTTAAGATTTTCTCCTTATCTTTAATCTTGGATAATGTAATTATGATGTGCCTTGGTGTGTGCTTCCTTGGGTCCAGCTTCTTTGGGAAAAAAAAATATGGCCCAAATGAAAGAACAGATCAAAGCCCTAAAATTAGAACTAAGCAATGAAGGGATAGCTAACCTAACAGATGCAGAGTTCAAAACACTGGTAATCTGGATGCTCACAGAAATGATTGACTATGGTCGCAAAATGCAGAAAAAAGTGAAGGCTATGCAAACTGAAATAAAGCAAAATATACAAGGAACCAACAGTGAAAGGAAGGAAACTGGGACTCAAATCAATGATTTGAAGCAGAAAGAAGAAACAAACATTCAACCAGAACAGAATGAAGAAACAAGAACTCAAAAAAATGAGGAGAGGCTTAGGAACCTCTGGGACAACTTTAAATGTTCCAACATCGAAATCATAGGGGTGCCAGAGGAGAAGAGGAAGAGCAAGACATTGAAAACTTATTTGAAAAAATAATGAAGGCAAATTTCCCCCATGTGGCAAAGGAAGAACATTCCTCTTTATCTGCATCCAGTTTTTGTTTTCAGTTTCTTATTTCTTACTTCCTCTTTTGGTTTTATGAATTGTGTACATCTTGATCATTTAGCTAACAAATGGTTCTGTAAGCCCCTTATGTGCCAGACTCTGTGCTTGGCACCCATGATGCCAACATGATCGGGTCATGATTTCTGTCTTCAAGAGTCACTGTGTGAAGACAAAGGAAGAAGTGATGAGTCCATGTGGATAGATCAGGGAAGCCGTCTGACTTGGAGAGAAGGACTTGTCAGGCCAAAGAAGAGGAAATTGGACATGTAAGGAGATTGAAAAGAAATGTAAACATTGAAATATGACAGAGGTAGGGTGAGTAGAGGAGACAGGGAGTGGGAAGCTTGGAAGGGAGAAATTGCAGTCAGTGACCCTTCAGCTCATACCCAAGAGTCTGAATCTCATTCCAGAAGGATCTGGGGGGTCTCTGAGAAGTTTAAACAGTGACTGAAAACTTCAGTCTTGTGAGTGAAGGAGGCAAGAGTCCAAAAGCAAGAGCACATGTTAGACTTTTCTCATCATCCCACTCCTGGGGCTGAGGCCCTGGGTGAGAGAAGCACCAGCCAAGATGGAGTGAAGGGATCTGTAACAATGTCAGAGAGGCATGAGAAACAACACTTGGTAGCTAGTTGAACAGACGGTCTTTTCAAAATGGGTACATCCAGCAAAACTCCCAAGCTTCTGACTGCACCACATAGGTAGGTGGTGGCGTCATTCCTTAAGACAGGTCATGGGAAGGGGAATATGGTCTTGAGGAAAAGCAATACAATTTGAGGTATAAGTTTGACATGACTGTGGAAAAGCTACCTCTTGTTGGAAGACACACACAGGGCAATAGAAGCAGGAATTGTGATAACACCCCACCTCGCCCTGAAAACCTGAGCCTCGGCTCTTCCTCTAGCAGTCGGTAAAGTTTCCTTACACAGATCCCCCTTGGTGTTGAAAATGCACAATGCACAGAAATTGTCTCTAAGCAACTCGTTTTTAAAGATGCATTTATTTTTTCAACAAATAGTGAGCCCTGCTCTATATAAGAAAGGTCACAAGTTTTATAATGAAGCTTACAAGGTTGGATGGGCACACACAAGTGCTGGTTATATGGCACCAGGCCATACACATTTCTTTGCTTTCTTGATTAAGCTCCTTTGCATTTGAAAACAAAACAAAACAAAACAAAAAAAAACAAAGCAAATCAGCCCTGGACATCTGCGAACACCTGAGGGCTATACCTGAAGGCAACTTTTGGGATCAAGCTACCTGAGACAACCATGGCACTGACCTCACTGGTGCTTCGTTCCCAGGATTTCTAAGACTGTGAAGATGATCTCAAAATCAAGTCTTGTGGCCTCAGACAGCTTTCAGAAAAGGAATTGCTCAAGATGAATAACTATTTAAAAAATTTCTTTCTCTAAGAACCATAGTCCTTGGTGAAAAATTGAATGCTTCTCGCTGAATTGAACACGTCATGATCTACATAGAAACCTCAATCTGAAAGAAAATAAAACATGACGCTATTTCTGTGATCCCAAGATGGCCTTTTCTGATACTTGAAGTGTGCAGTTTCCAGAGAAGGAATTTCTGTTAAGACAGGTTCCTTTTCTGAAATATAAATGGTGTATTTTATGTAAGACATGTCACAGAATATGCCAGCTTTGATCATAGATTGTTGGGTAATGTAAAATAGAAATCCTAAATAACCATCTTTTACAAAGGAAAACAATAAACACATAATAGAAATAGCCAAGATATTGTCTGTTGGTAAAAGCCATTAATTTTTAAACTGCTGTGCTAAACTACACATAGTAGTTTATCAGAGCTACATCTGTGGCTCTCAGTTGACTTTAATATTTGAAACAAGGTATAAAAATATAGGAAATACTATTATTAAAGATTCTGTCATATTGAATGATTTATGTTGATTTTTTTGTAACTTTTGCTTTGCTTGTTTGTTTACTTTTTTCAACTCATTGTATAAATTGCCTGGTAATGTGTTCATGAAATATCCCCAGAAAAGTTAGCTCTACTTCCAGTGTTCCTTTTGCCATTTCATTTGGAAAGATATATAAAAATAATAGTCTTTGGAAGGAGAGAGGTTGTGTCCTATTATTATTCTATTATACGTTGCTGTAGTGAAGATATGAAATTGGAGGTGGCAGATAAGGAGTGAAAAAAGTCTGATGTCTTGACATGGTGACCTGATTGTGAATGGAAGGCAGAATCCTGAATCACTGGAGAGACTCTGTGTGTGTGTGTGTGTGTGTACACCCATATATATGTCTGCACATACACACACATATGCATACAGGGGTTGGCAATAGTAGGTTTACAGTTGTGAGTATGCAAAAGAGTTTATTTTTTGTATTATCATTTATTTATTATTGTATTATTTATTTGAATTATTTACCTTCTTATTATTGTTGTTATTTTTTTATATCCTGGCGTATGACTTACCTCTTTTAGGTGATGGTGGCTGGAACTGTAACCTACTTTTGCCTACGCTGGTGCATATGTGTGTATGCATATATATACATATATGTATATATTTTAACTGTGTGGGTAGTCAACCCGTTTCCATAATGTACTTTCCTCCTATAATCCCGCCTAGACATGTTTCAAAAATTAATGGTAGAACCAAAAAATGTGTGGGAGGACCCTATCAAGCAGAAGAAAAGAATTACTACACAATATGCAGAGGCGCGGCCCCCTCGTGGGAGGAAGTAGGTGGTACAATTGAGAAGGAGTGCTGAGGGGGCTCGCAGACAGTGGGCAGTGTTCTGTATCTTTAGCTTGAAGGTCACTATAATTTATTGTCTTACGTGCCTTTACTATGTATAACATATATAGTACATAATAGTACATATTACATAACAAATACCAGTAACGTTACATGTAAACATATCTCCATGTAAAGGAATATATAAATTTGTGTAGGTGTATAAAATATTTTTAAATAAGTAAAAGAATACATGGGGAGGGATGATGATAAAAACTGAGGCCAAGGTGACACAAAGAAAGCGATACCGATGTCCTTCTATTAGACCGAGGATGGTTTCAAATTCATACTTCACCACTGCAAGCCTTTTTTAAAAAGAAAATACAATAACAGCTTTCAGTTACCTTCTTCCAGGAAGAAGTTAAACTTTCCATTTCGTTGCAAAATGCTTAGAGCCTCTAAAAATTAATTTCTGGCTTATCTAGAATTTGCACATCTAATGTCATCTTCTCGATGAATACAAAGGAGAGGTAAAAGTTAGGTCAAACATTATTACCTGTTTCTGTTAGTCCTTCCCTAAATTTCTGGGCCAGTAAACCAGCCTTTTGTGCATATGTGGTTAAATAAGAAGTTGGCTTAGTCGGTTTGTGTCTTGAGGTAGGAGTAAAACTCCACAATATCAAATCCCTATATTTCTAAAAAAAAAAAAATTTGTTGTTCTGAAAATTGCCTCCAGTCGGCCATAAGTGAGGAGTCTATTTACATTATTTTGTAGAAATGTAGTTATAAAGATCAGAAGTCAAAATTTATGAGATTTGTTCATTTTTTTTTCTTCTTCAAATGTCTTAAAATTCCCTTTTCCTAGGGAAAAAAAAATACACACATGTGCACGGACACTGGCCATTTCTCAATATAGTAACTTTCCTTTTCTTACCCCAAATCTGGGTATAGGATCTGACAACTGAACTTACTATCTGAAACCCAGAAAATCTAAGATGTACGATTGCATACAACCCCTTGCATTGTTCACTCTTAAAAGTAGTTTGAACTTAGGGTGTAGCAAAGAGGCCTTTACCTTGATGTGCCTGGTAAAACCCCTGAAGCCTAAAGTCTCAGGTCCCTGGACCAGCCCCAGTTACGTTACAAATTGGAGATAATATTCTGCTAAATTATTTTTGCTTTGTAAAAACATGCAGAGCACATGTGCACTGCCGCTCAGATGGCCCAGATGTGGATGAGGTCACCACAGATGACAGTTTAGCTTTATACGTTCAGAAAGTTGATTATTTTAAAATTCATCTTTAGGGTAAGATAGGGGAATACTTACCCCTAACTCCTGAACATTCCTCCCCGCTATCCAAGGCATCTCCTTGCTCATATTGAAGTGTCTGAGACAAATTAAGAATTAGAAGGCACTAATGATTAAAGACATAAGCCAAGAGAGTTAGGTTGCTTCGTGACAATTTCATAGAGCTACAGCATTGATTAGTTTTGCTCCCTTATAGAAGTGGAATTCTCTCTGTTTTAGGTGGTGATGCATTTTTTCTATGCACCTCTCCTTTCTCGACATATTTATACACCACTTAGTTATGTATAGGTTAAAATGTTTAGTATTAGAATTTCTCTTCTGTTCGGTTTTAAAATCAATGTGTTTATTTCAGAAGAAATACCTTAGACTTTTGATAAAATTTTAAGAAGTACCCATTTTATCAGGCGCATGATTGATCATATTCTCTTGGTTGGGTCTTTAACTGAGTTTGATTTTGATCTTGAACGTGGGAGTATGTTCATAATTACTCCACAAGGTGCAACAGAAATAATAATCATTTGCGGGCTGACTGGTTTGCAGCTGTGTACTTTTTTACACAGGGCACAGTAGATCACTGTATCTGCTGAATCTCAGGAACTTGAAGCAAGAAAGGATTCTTTTTTCTTCTTAAGTTACATGCCCATTGTGAGTCAGTTAGGGACTCCACACGTGTCTTCCCCCTGAACCCAAGGTGACACAGAAGTTACTGTCTGGCATTTAGCCAGTCACTCTGGCAGAGGGAAAACCGAGTTCTATCCAGTCTTGATGGGCAGTTAATTGCTCTGTCCTGGAAGTGAAAGAATGTTACAACCGACTAGCCAGCACAATTCTAACCACTGAGGAACAGGAATCCCACCATGTGACCAGAAATGAAGAGAGTCGGAAAGTTCTGGCAAACCACACTGATAACTGTGCTAATCGCTGGGATAACGTTGCCATCATCCCTGCTGTTGGAATCTCTATCTGGAAGGAGTGGAAACCTCAAATTGTGAAGTTATGTGAAACAATGTCAATGAGGACCACAACCAAGCCTTAGATTCCTGTTTTTCATAATTATTCTTTCCCACTTCCATGTGACTCAAAAACTTAAACCAATAACTCTACTAGTATCTCTGAGCATTGCTCTGAAGTTCCCATTAACTTCTGTGTACCTCAGTTATCTTCAACAGGAAACTAAAGATTCAAACTAAATGTTCTCTTCTAAAATGTAAAGTTTTATGATTGGATTATGGATTTATAACTCTGTGATATTGATAGCATTTGACTCTACAGTTATTTATAATGCGCTATGAGTTCATTTTTTTTAAACATGCTGTAGTGACTCAGCCTTCAGAGCTCACATTAAGTTGAAACCCTAAGGTACCCGAGTTATCCTCAACCTCAAAATGAGTGGGGATTATCATGAATGAGCTATAAGCTGTGCTGGGCTACTGCTGCTTACTCTCAAATCTATTCCTCTTCTTTCCTCTACTCTCCTCTATATGGTAGGGAACTACATTTCTGAGAATCCCTTATCTTTTAGCACCTGGGTCATTTCAACCAATCAAAGATTCTCTTGGGTCCAGAGAAAGAAAGAAACGGAGGTGTGGCCTCTCCAGCACCAGCAGCAAGTGCACTTTCATCCTCTGTGGTCCCCTCCCTCACCAGAGAGTCTGGCTTCTGTTCTTGGATAATATCTTTTCTTCCTGTTGTCCCTAAATGAGAGTGAGTGACCTCCTTCATTCATTTCTGGATCATCGTTCTATCTCCAGTTCATCTTCTCAGCGCTCCTGTTGCCTGTGTAACTAATCCCCTGTCTTAAATCTTTTCTACCTGAAAATCACTCTGCCTTTAGAGTGGTTTCTGTTTTCCTGGTTTCCATGAGGTTCTGACTAATTAAATATTGTAAAACCAAGTTGACAGGTTCTGATCATTTCCTTTGAGGACTATGGCGGTACAAAGAAAAGTCAAGTGGATACATTTCTCGTTAACATGAATGAGGTGAGAGGATAAACGGAAAGTATAGGGGACCTGAGAGGCAAAAATTAAAGTATTAGCCCCACTCCTCTCTCTTTCTCCAGTGGTATGATTCCAAGCAAAGTACTTCACTTCCTGTATTTTTTCATTTCTAAAATAAGAGCCTTGTACTACAACTATGCAACCACATGAATGAATCTCAGACATCATACTCAGTGAAGGGAAACGAGAAACAAAAAGTATGCATAGTCAAGTTTCGTTTTTGTGAAGTTAATATAGATAAAGCTAATCTATGAGAGTTGAAATTAGAATAATGGTTGTGTTGGTAGGGGAGAGGGAGAGAATGAAAACAAGGAAATTTTTCAGGGTGATGACAATACTCTTCTTGTTGACTGGGGCTCTGTTCACATGGGTGTATATGTTCATTAAAGCTCATCAAACAGCAACTTTCACTCCATGTAATTAGCTCTCAGTATAAAAAAAGGGAAGGGGGCTCTCAGAAAGACAGTTAACTAATTAGTTCATTAAACGAACAAGGGGTTTGGATTATGTATCTATGAGGTCTCTTTTAGCTCTGAAATTTGCATCTTTCCTACTGAAGAATTTGGATTAAAAAAATGAAGAAAGATGAAGGAGAGACAAAGAATGAAAATAGACTTTAAAATTTAAAGTCATGCTAGAAACACATTTTTTTTTAAATTTCTGGGTGTGTTTTTTTTTTTAGAGAGGGGGATGGAAGGAGGCAGAGAAAGAGAGAAACGTCAATGTGTGGTAGCCTCTCACGTACCCCCTACTGGGACCTGGCCCACAATCCGGGCATGCGCCCTGACTGGGAATCGAACTGGCGACCCCTCGGTTCACAGACTGGCACTCGAACTGCCAAGCCACACCAGCCAGGGCTATCAACACACATTTTAATACTTTTTTAGAGAGTTATTGCTTGCTTATTAAGAGAGCCAGCTAAGGAAACCACCTGCTTGGATTTTAATTCCAGCTACGTGAGTGAGTAGCTCTGGAAACTTAGGCAAATAAATCAAGTCTCTATTCCTAAGTCTCAATATGTATGTTACAGAGTTAATGGGAATATCTAACCCAGTGGGTCATTGTGAGGATTAGAGGAAAGAATGTATATGTGTGTACCTTTTGGCCTAGTGCTAGGTACACAATAAATGCCTACTAAGGGATGATGAGGGTGATGAATCTTTCCAGAAACTTTTACATATGTATTGGCAAATAGATCATTTGAATTCATCACTTTTGATTACAAATAATATCATAGGCACATCATTTTTCAGATTCCTTTTTTACTGTTTAATATACCATATGCTTTTTTCCATGTTAAGGTCTAAAGATCTGTTTTGTGAAGGAATCGTATCCATTGCATAAGTGGACCATTGATTAATATTTCAGATATGTTGGTGTCTTTATTATTATAAATAACACTGAAATGAACATTCTTATCATGCAATAGATGAAGGATATAAAGCTTGTTTTGCTTTGTTTTTTAAGCAGAAAGAACTTCTAACCATTTTACTGAGTTAACTTTTTTATTTCAGTACAAACCCTATCCACTAGGTCTCCTCGCTTTTTTATTTTATCTTAGATTCCTGAGTTGGCCAGGCAGTTGATAGAATACAAAGGAAGGGTTGTTATCTTTTATACTCTTGGTTTTCTACAGTGAAGCAATGGGAAATAAATCATAATTCTGAAAGAAATGTATAAGAGCAAGTAAGTGTAAATGCCATACCACAGTCCGGAACAGGACGTATCTTTAGTGTGCTTAGCCAATGTAAAAACCCAGCCTAAAAAGGCATTTTACTGGGGAGAAGATCCTAAGGGCTGTACGAAGGAGAGGAGACTGGGACTGAGGCTTCCAAAATATATTTCTGAAATTAGAGTAGTAAACCTCTTTGAAAACTCTACTCGGTTGCAATAAATAAGAACGCAAGGAACATCCAGCCAGCTCATCCTAAAGAATACAAGGCCCTGTGGCCTTTCCTTTTTCCTTCAGAGAAAAAGGCCGTGAAGTCGCCCTGCTTTATTAAGAAACCTAGTGGGAGTAGAGAAAAGTTTTAATAAGCTTATAGCTACTCTGACCGTTGAGTAGTAAATACTAGGCATTACTTCACAGGAATGAGTAAGTATAACCCTTTCGCAGGCTGTTTCTATAACATATGGACTGTTAAGTGCTTGAGAAATAATTTGTTTGTTTTTGCAGCTCATAGTTTAGCGTAATGAAGCACTATTGAGTTGAATAACTAGACAAGAAACTCCTTAGTTATGGGGAATTATATTCTGAATTAATGAATTGCAAATTGTAAGCCAATCCAACTCTCATAAATATTATGAGGAAAGAAGTAGCAGTACTACCTACACAAATTTTCAAGGCAAAATTATTCTGTGACGAGAAAAAGATTTAAAGCATAATTAAGGTTCCTAAAATATAAGTACTTAAGAAGAAACCTACCATATGTTTAAAATTACCCGAGACTGCATTTATGATCTGTGATAAGTATATATTTTCTGGAATGCAGAAAACCTCTTTAAAGGTTTTCTGTTTTATTTTTATGGCATTATTGTGCAATTCACCTCTAGCAATTCATAATGGGCTTTAAAAATTCAAAATAAAAATAAAGGTTTTTATTCTGTGCCTGTGATAGCTATTTCACTTTACATGGAAAACACTAACTCATTGGTGAAAATACAAATATCTTAAAATGACAGATTCAATAAAGGCTGTATTCTGGGAACATTTTGTTAACTCAGCTCCAGGATACAAGTACCGAGATTTCTTCAAGTTTAAATGTTAATTAATTTAGTAAATGCTGATCTTGTGAGTGTTTTTCAACTCTGTGTGCCTGAGATCATTAAGAAAAATCTGCAATTTATAATGAATTAATTTTTAAAAATTGGTTTAAGAGGCAAAGAAAGAAAGAAAGAAAAAGAAAGAAAGAAAGAAAGAAAGAAAGAAAGAAAGAAAGAAAGAAAGAAAGAAAAAGAAAGAAAAGCAAAAAACCCAGATGCAATACACCAAACAGGGAAGGGCGTGGAATCCGGAGTCAAAGCCTTGAAATCCAAACTGGCTGCATCTCAAAATAATTCTATAACCCTGGGCACGTCATGAACACCTGTGATTCTGCCTCTTTGTCTCTCAAAGATGCAGAAAATAAGATATAACTTGCCTTCTTCCAAAGGTCAAGCTAAGTATGAAAGTAGGGAATCCAAGTGAAAGTGTTTTAAGAATCATTCATTGGATCAACAAAAGTGTTATGCAAAAAAAGCAAAGCAAATGTTTCATAGTCTAATAATTTAGGAAATCTTAGATTAATACGAGTGCCAGACAGAAAGCGAGAGGGGTAGTGGTGGAGAGGTTTCTCGGAGACTTTGTTAAAGAGGGAATAGATTCTGCCTGGAACCCCAATTGACCTTGGAGCCCCTGTCTGCCCCCTCTTTAAATGAAACATCTGGAGACCTCTCCTGGGGAAAGGTAATTGCAGACACAAGGAAGCCCTGGTGGTTTTGCAGTTGGGGTGTTCAATGGTCAGTACAGAAGTCTCCGCGGGGCAAAACTGCTACAAAATTAACGGGACTCATCACTTCATAAGGGGGATTCTGGCTGAGCGCTCCCCCTTTGCTTCCTATAAAGTCATTTAGTGTAAGAAGAGAGCAGTCCTAGTTCCCTGGAACTATTTTCTCACATGCACAGGGTTAGCACCCAAGTGACAAAAGAATGACATGTTCTCATCCAAGTTTGCCTCTTCCTTTGAAATGTGTGTAAGTTTTTCAAAATTCTTGTCATTAGGATTCTCAACATCCCAGAGTGCTGTAGCCTTAACCAAGGCACAGGGGTCTCGTGGAAGAACTTCCCTGAAGAGGTTATATTTATTATCTAAAACTCATTTTCTTTATTTGTGAAATGAAGGAGATGAGGAGACCCCAAGATCTCTTCCATGCCTAAAGGTCTCTATGGGAGCGGAACAGCACATCCTCTCCCCAGCCTCCACCCCCCCGACCAGCCCCAGATCTCTCACAGCACTAAATGTTGCCCCCACCTCCCTCATCTAAATTAGCCAGTAAAGTCAAGAGTGTTATTTCCAGAAGACTTATGTGAAAGGTACAGCATTTATACTGCACAAAGGCCATTTAATCATTCTCCTCAGGATTGATTAATTTTTTAGATTAGATCCTTGTCACTACGTTGGATGTTCATATAGAATGAGCTATAGTACCCACCAAACACCTGATCAAAACCCAGCCCTTGGATATGTTTTCTAAAGTAAACAGACTCCTTCAAAGAATTGGTTGTAGAATTCAATAAACATAGTAGGCAGAACAAATTGGAAGATAACTGCAAATAGAATAAAATTGCAAAGCTTCAGATATGTTTTGAGTATTGTATCAGATTTTGACGTTCCTGTAATAGACATTGGAAAATGTACTGTTCTCTTGAAAGCATGCCTCACTTCAGAAATACTATTCCTATGAAATGTTGACTCTCATTCTGGGACCTGAAGAGCTTGCTTGGTCATTTGTTTGGAAGATAGTGAGTACCTCCCTTGGAATAGGCACTGAACTAAGAAAGGAGAGGGATGCGAATTAGAAAGTGACTCCATGACTCTGTCTTGATTTCCGTGGTAGTAAAGCAGCTAGTATACACCAGCACACGGATGCTACCCAGTGACCCCCCGCCCAAATCTAAGTGCTGTAAAAATAAAACATGACCCTAAATAAAATTCTAACTTTTAAGTTATAATGGGAAATAGCATATTATAAAAAGCGATGCCTAAATATCATGACTTAAAAACACAAAAAGCTAAACTAAAAAATCAGAACAGGGAATGCCGCCAGTTCCTCCTTCTACAAGCTGTATCGGTAAGAAGTGTTTCCTCCGTTTTAATTTTAATACAGTATTAATTCCAAGGTCTCACCTATGAGTGGCAGGCCGGCTTGAACCCAAGACCTCTGTTTCCCTTTATAAAACAAAATTAAAACAGAGAACCTAAGGTTAATAAGAGCTTTTATAAATTCAAATTTCCAGGAATGATCTCACAACGCAACGCTTCACTTGTTTTTTTCCACAGGGTCAGTGGGAGCCCTCCCGTGATTACAATTTGGCGGGGAAGAGGATGGGAAAGTAAATTTAGTGTACCTAAGAAGAACACAAGCAGCATTTCTTTTTTCTCTCTGCTAAATGTTAAACTCATTAAAAGAACAAGGAGCAGTTCAGGGATTACTGATAAGAGTACCTCTTGTCAGGTATGGGAGGCCAGATGGAATCTGTCAATGGAGCCGTTGTGTGCACTACAGAATACACAAAGAAATTCATCCTCCAAACTGACCCGCCTCCTGCCAAAGACAGGTAGACATAATGAATACACAAAGCAACCTTTTCTTTTCTTTTCTCAGGAAGCCACATACACGCACAAAAAAAAACAACAAAAAAACCCAAGTTATTAGGACATTAATCATCAGCTGAAAACAGCATTCCAGTAAAAAATAGCAAAATCAACATAAATATGTGCACCATAAATATGCTTGCAAAGTTCAACCTGCATAACAGGGCAGTGAAAAAGCTAATATTTCTGCAGCTAACCTTTTTAATTCTTTTTATTTTCACAAAGGCAGTGACAAATTAGAAATGGTTGAATTCAATTTCTCACCTATGAATGCTAAATTACTAAATTTAGTTAAAAGCTGTAAGTATTAGATAGTCCTTCAGAGAGTGGGCTTTTTGACCCCTTCGCTGAAAAGACAGGGAACGAAGGCCAGGCAGACCTGGTTCGTGGTGGTACCAGAAGCGAACGCGGACCCTCGGGTCTAAGGTCCGCATTAATTCCTTTACGCTGTGTGTCCTGTGTTCTCTCTGCTCAGCCGGGCCTTAAGAAGGGCCACGTTTACAGAGTTTGACAACTGTCTTAAAATCTAGACCTCCCGGCGGAGTGTGTCCCGTTCATGCTCAATGCCTCAGATTTGCCCGTTAGAGCATTTTATTTATTCTTTAGAACCCTTTATGCTCATAAACATGCCTATTAGTTTTACAAATTACCACATTACTCATAAGTGAGTCGTCCTCCTAATATAGCACATAACTTATTGTTGCATTTTACTGAACCATTTATAATGAAATTATGGTAAGTGTTAAATAATCCTCAGAGAAAAAACATATTCATCATTTTTAGCAAAGGCATAAGTGTTCCATTGTCTTCTAAGGGACTTGGAGAGAATTTATCGTCAGCATATCACGCCGTTTCTTTGAGAGGACTTCTGGGTTTTTACTTGCGGCCGGCCATTCCTTCTGTCTAACCTCCTCACTAGCTTCCTTATAAAAGTCTACGCCCCTCACAGTGTTCCGATTTTCACGGTCTAAAGGAGAACATGATTTGCTCCTAATCTGCGTACCCATGTTTTTGGCCCAATCTTTCGGGAAAAATATCCTCCGTTTTAATTTATTAATTCGATCATTTATTTATTTATATTTAGATACTTGTTTTTTGTATTATAAAGGGTATTATTTGGCAAATGGATATTGTTACTGCTTTCCAGAGTTACCTTTTTAGTACCTAAACATAAATAAAAGAGTTAAAAACATTTAGGTAGATACGGAATTAGTACCCCCTCCCCTGCCATGTATAATGCGCATTCTTATTCTTCCCTCAAAAGTTTGGGCCAAAAAGTGCACATGATACATGGCAAAATACGATATTTAATTTATTCTTTAGTTTAGCAGTTAAAGTTCAGCGTCAAAGCCTGAAATCACATCTTTCCCTTGTCGCCCACTCCTAACAGAAACATTGGCACTAACACTGTGACCTTCAAAGCAGCAGCTGCCTCCCGTAACATCCAACAGTGTTTTCCTCGGAAATAAGAAATGTGGACCCACAAGCCTCAGCACCCTTTAGAGTCGCTGAAATAGTACACATCCAGCTGAAACCAAAGGTGTCCTCAACATGAGATACCAACAAAATTTCTCCTTTTTCTCAGCATTCACAGACAAAGTTTTCTTATGGGGCTACCAAGAGCCGTATCTACAGGTTAGCATCATTTAATGACAGCTGATATGCAAAAAAAAAAAAAAGTTAAGGCACACCAAATTAATTATACCTGAGATTTGACTTACACATTAGGTGATTAAATATGTGCATTTGAAAGAGTCTCTGAAGATAGCCTAGTTTCTTCAAATAATTGTCCAGGGCCTTTTGGCTAAAGTGACTTTCCCCGTGTAGCTTGCTTTTGTTATCTTAATTTTTCAGTGTCTTAATTTTGTGCTTTCTTCATGTCTTACTTTCAGTTTAATTCAGTAATCATTTTCAGAGAACAAACTCTGCAGAGAACAGTGATAGGGCTAACAGAGGAAGGGAAGCTGAAACGTGGGACCACCTACCATCCCTCTAAAGTAGGAGACAAATTCACCTGCCTCATGCATCCACCATTGCACCAGAAACTCTGGTCCCAACACGATTCCTCTCATTTCTTTTTGTTACAATTGAAAGATATCGAATCAGATGCTGAGTTAACAAGAATGGGTAGAGTTGGGAAAAACAGCACCTTGCTTGCAGAATAACAGGAAAACCAGAGAGCTGATTTTCAAGACAGGTGGTGACCACTACGGCACCTTTGGCCCGAGATGCTTCAGAAACTCCAGGAGGGAGCTCAGGGACTCCAGGAAGAGCTGATTTCCAAGTTGAATCCTGAAAAATTATGTTAATCCGAGAACTTAAGAAGCCACGCAGTTTCCAGCCAGAAGAATCGCCCCCTTAAAGCTGGAGTTGTTCCTAATCTTTCGAAGGTCATGGCAAAATCAAATTTCAGAATTATTTCTCTCTTATAAAAGAAGAAATTCCATTCAGGCTTATATTTCTACCATCCTTTTATCAAATTTTCTTTGAATTTTAGTAGTCTATCATTACTTATGGTACATAACTCCAAGGAATTAAGAAAATAAAAGACAGGATCAGAAGCAAGTACAGTACAAACCCTTGATGAAGACCCACTGAGTAATATTTACATGTACAAGGTGCCCTGCTGCAGTGACCAAGAGGTCCTTCGTGTTCATTAGCATGTTACTTGACTATGACTCACGTTTAGTTTTAATTTGAATTAGTAAGTGTGAATTCTGTCACAAAACACTGAAGTCATTTACGTGTGGCACCAGGGACCTGGGAAGCCAAAGCTGCTCATAGAGTGTTCAAAATATGTTTAAAATTGGAACCAAGGGTAAATCGTTATTAAAAATAACAATTGTTATTAGAATAACAAATAAAAATTATAATTATGAGGCTACTGTTTATCTCCCATTTACTACGGGCTGGGGCTATCCTAAGCATTCGCAAACAATGCCTTATTTGACCCTCATCAAAACAGGGACTGCCATGTCCCCATGTACAGATAGGCAAACTGAAGCTCAAAGAATCAAGTGGTGGAGGTGGGATTGAAATTTAGACCTAAAGCCACTGCGTTCAATAATTTTGTTCAGAAACGTGGCCCCTCGAAGCAGATGGCTGGCTTCCGGGCCATCAAAAACCCCCAGAAGTAGGGGAAGCACCGGGGGACTCTGATTTGGCAGAGCAGATTTGAGGTGGCCAGGAGCGACTCTCGGTTTTGCTTTAATAGATCACATCGTTTCCATATCTATCCATGTCCCCTGTGGACACTGTGAAGGGAAAAGATGCGTAACAAACCCACTAACATTTTTTAAATGATTTCAAGTGATGTAAATAGAGTTAAGCATATCTAGTTAGCACTGGAATATTTAAAGCAGAAATAATGTCACCATATCAAAGTGCCGATGCTTCGAATGGCCAAAACTGAAAATGTTAAGAGTTTGGAGTAAGGAAATGTTTATTGATCGAGAAAGTGACAGCCAAGAAGATGAGAGACCTAATGGTGTGTCAAGTACATCCTGCTAGCTGGATGAGGTCAAGGGTTTTTAAGGGGCTGGGGAAACAGGTGTGTGGGAGTGCAGAGGGGGTAAGTTTTAACTGGAGGAACTTGAAACTTGGCCATAAAGAGGAATCGACACCAGATCTTCCAGAACAACAAAGCCTTGGCTTTCAGCATTCCAGTGTCAAGTTCTGGTTCGGTCCCAGTCCTTTGGTTCCATGGGGCTGGGGGATGGGGGTGAGACTTTGGTTCTGAGTGCAGCTGGAGGCCAAAGTTCTCTCCTCTGCACATGCTTCCGATGCAAGACCCGTATTCCTGGTCTGCTGCCCCTAAAAATCAACTCAGCACCCCATCAAAGAGGACAAGACCATATTGAGCTGGCTCTGAGGTTACAGTACGTTAAAATAACATACGTATAAATATAAATGTATATAAAATATTTATCTTAAACATGCTGAACTGAGGAAAGAATCAGGATTTTTCAACAATGATCTGCTCACTGTCACTCGATGGCCTTTAGAGAATATGCACTTAATACCAAAGGGAGAGGCACTAATATCATTTGGCGGATGAAGGGAAAAAAGCCAAATACTCTCTTCCTAGCATGTTGCTCATGTTGGTATAGGTTTTAAGTTGCACTTGGAGAGTTCTCATTAAAAGCTCTGTTTTATTCTTCACCGCCCCCCTCCCTGTCCCTCCTTTGTAGGTGTCACACTATGAAGAAAGTTTCTATTCTTTTTCTAAATACAGTTCTGTGTGCTCTCAGTCTCCCCGAAATCCCATCGAATAGCCTATTGACCACACCACCTTTCCAAGTCAGCTGTCCTAGGTGGCCCTGTAACTGTGGTGGAGGCGTTATTTAAGGGTCACCCCTGGTAGGGTGAGCAGCCTGTCCCCACGCCGTGTGAAGATGCGTTGGAAAAATTACACGCCCACATTTGACTTTGGAGGATTTTATTTTATTTTATTTCTTTAAGGAGTTTGTCCATTCGATTCTTTCTTTCTTTCTTTCTTTCTTTCTTTCTTTCTTTCTTTCTTTCTTTCTTTCTTTCTTTCTTTCTTTCTTTCTTTCTTTCTTTTCTTTCTTTCTTTCTTTTTCTTTCTTTCTTTCTTTCTTTTCTTTCTTTCTTTCTCTTTCTTTCTCTTTCTTTCTTTCTTTCTTTCTTTCTTTCTTTCTTTCTTTCTTTCTTTCTTTCTTCTTTCTTTCTTTCTTTCTTTCATTTTTGGACTTCAGAGGATTTTAAAAGAACCTATAGAACCGGTGACGTTCTCTCTTTGGCTTTACATCGAGGTTAGAGGGAAAATCCAAAAATCCAGAGTAAGGTCTTAAAGTGATATATCAAAACAGGTGGCATGATTTGTGGGGTCGTTTTATCGTATCAGGGAAACTGGATGGCTTATCAGCATACACATGCACACGTCATCTTCTCACTATAAAAATAGTGTAAGCTCTGGTAAACATTTTGTAAAATATAGAAAAATAAAAATAAGAGAAATTTATCGATAATCTCACAATATACTTAAAGACACTGTCAATAATTTAGTATTTCTCCTTTTTTAAAAATAAGTAATTCTACTTTAGTAACTTAACCAGCTTACATTTAAAAGGGGAAGAGGACTGTTTTTGTTGTTAAATACAGCTGAAAGGATTAAGAAGTAAAACAGCAGAACAGGCCACTTTGAGACGTTTAAACCAGTTATCGCCTTGCTCTTCTTTTTAAACTTGTCTTCATGGAATATTATATATAAACATATATTTCTATCATATGTTTCTTATGCTATGCTATACCGCATTACATAATATGGTATTCTATTGCATGGATTTCTGTGACTAGACATCAAATTATGACTGGCGCAATACTATAGAAATTGCTTGGATGCTAAGGACCACATCCCACTCCTCATCGTATTTTTTGAATCACCTCCACAGAATATGTAATATGGACTCAATAAACTCTCGTTGAATTAAATTGTCTTTTCTACAACATCACCAGACAGCAAATATAATCCTTATTACACTTTGGATCAGAGCAACACATTTCAAATAATGAGCAAAAAATGTTCCCTAACAGCTCTGTCAGTAGCAAAAACCCAAAATTATTACACAGGAGAAATGAGCGTTAGACTTCTGTATTTTGCAATAAAAAGGTACATACCTTTGAAATGATTTCTTTTTGTAAATGATGTAATAGGGGAAAGAATGAGCTGCCACGTGAGATCTAGATCACAGCTCTGTGGAAGGGGCCAGCTCGCTCAGCCGCTACCTCCTCTCCCCTCCCCACTCCGAACACACCCAAGTCTGGCCCTGCCGAGGTGAAGGAGCCCCGCCCTCCCTTAGATGAACGTGATTGGGCTAAATCATCACCTAACGTGTTCAAAGGCTTTATTCAGATACTTATGAAAGCTTTTATTCCTGACTGCTTTTTTCTGTTGGTTTTTCTCATATTCTTCTAGGACGCTTTCTAATGCTGTGATGGCCTTTGCAGTAGCGTTCTCCCTGTGTTCTTTTTGCTCGTGCATCAAAGGAATATTTTCGTTATTGACTGATAGCTTCTAAAATTTAAAAAAAAAATTTAAAAACAACGACATAGAATTAACTAGAGTTACCAGTTTGTTTAAGAAGATGTGTTTGTTTCTTTTTCTCTTCTTAGTGCTTTGTAGGGAGTTTAGCCATATTACTTTTTATGGGACTATTTATTACTGGCAAAGAGAGAGATGGTTTTATCTTAGGAGAATCTATTATGGCTTTTATTTCAGTTTTAATTCAGCTTAACTAAGGTTTAGACAAGCAGTCTTGCTGAATAGGCAGTGTTATCTTTGAAGAGTGTTTGATTTGGCCAACCTAGATTTTTAATATGATAATTAAACCACAGGTTAAGCTTTTGTCACTCTTCAGAATTATGGCATGTGTCTCAGGCATCTTCTCAGATACCCTGATTATTAACTTTTAATTTTGAGGTCAGAACATGCAGAGGAGTGCCATTTGTGTGCTCTCCATTGCAGCCCTAGAGAATGCATACAGCCTGAGGGCTCTGTATGGGGACATGACTGATTGTTACATCTGGTTTCAACGTGCCGTAAGTTTATAGGTACATATTTCGTTTCAACTGAAGCAAAGTTGTTAAGAGTTTAATTTCGTCCTGATGGGGGGAAAAAGAAGAAATTTCCTGGAGGAGATATGATTGCATGATCATTAAAAATGTATACACGCTCTCTTCTATATGGAGCCATTGCCTCTTGACAAGTACACGAGAAAAAGACATTGAGGACCACCCAGCAGGAGGGAGGAAAGAGCTCTGGCTGTTTCCCCAACAAACGGTCAGCTGTCGCCGGGCAGGTGAAATCTGTAACATCATGGCTGAAATGGAAGCCCTATAGTTTCAGTATCAGAGTGAGAATACCAGCTTTTCTCCCCATCTGTGACCCCAAAACATGTGCAGTCTTGGTTCGCTCCCATGAATGGTCCATCCATGCAACTCAGCCTCCGCTCTTGCCTCTTAAGTTATTTTAACACTCCCACGTCAGCACACCAGAAACGGGGTGCCCTTGCACCCACTTGCTAAGGCTAATAGTCCCAAGCTTGTGTGTTCAGTTCTTAGTTCTTTTGTAGGAAAAGATCATTCCCTGTGTGTGTGTGTGTGTGTGTGTGTGTGTGTGTGTGTGTGTGCTCGAGAGAGAGAAATAGATTAGTATTATTAAAAGATATACTTCCAATCTACAAAGAATTTTCTGAAACATCTGCTCCCAGCATGCAACCAAAAATAAATAGCTTGTCTTTTTATTCTTAAGTCTATTTAGTTTAGTATAATTTGAAGTGATCTTCGAGCATATGAAGATAATGCCTAACTGATGTTAATATTGTCATTGCATAGAAAAAAATTGAAAAACTTTTATAGTTCTCAAAATAGGGAGTAAAGAATTAGCACACCTACATATTAAGAAACAATTTATACACTTAAATTTATATAATATAAAATCCCTAAGAACAAGTCCAAGACACACTGAAGGGACAGAAAGGTTTGTATGACTAAAGCTAATAGCAGTTTTGGAGGTCCTGTGGTTACTGAGAAAAGCAGTTTGAAATACTGACTAGAGAGAAAGTTCCCTGGAGTTCCTAGATGTTGTTTATTTTGTTTATCACCTAGAGTAATGCCTTGCATCTAGTTAACACTCAACAAATATTTATTAAATGACTGGATGGACACACAGATGGACAGATGGCTAAAGGCATTAGAACTGCACGTGACCACTTACCTAACACTCTCTCTATATAAAGCATCCTCTGTATGGTATTCATTCATTGTTTACTTACTGTCACTGTTTGTGGATAGTCATATAAAGTTTTGAAATTTTTGAAGCTTGTCCATCTGGAGTCAGATTATATCCTTAGGTAAACAGTCCAACGATGAAGCATCCACATCTTAGATGAAGAGGAATATCTACAGCCATGTAGCCCAGCTACTTCAATTTATTTATCTGAGAATTAAGGACCAGAGAGCGTAATTGATTTCCCTAAGGCCCCTTTCATACGGTTGCATGACATGGGCAAGCTTTGTATATGTGAGAAGTTAGAGCCTGATGATTCTATCCTAGGTAATGTGTTAACTCAGCAAACTCTTATGATTTGTTTCTGTAACTCCATGGATGTTCCCAAGCATGGCAGAATCTAAAGGTGGTTGGGCCCTGTCACCTAGGAGATGGTCATTAAAGGAGGCACACTTATAATGAGTAAGATGTCACCCTAAATAAGGGAACGTGTGCTGTCGTTGATGCATAAACAAAAGCCTGAATGAAGCCTTTAACCCAATCTGGAGGTTTGGGGAGAGAAGGCAAGTATAGAGCAGAAACTTGACAGCTGATGGAAGCATCACATGGACTCTTCAATGTATACAGTTAAAGAAGTCTGGGAAGCTAAGATTTTAGTTATAGGCAGAGTAAATGATTTTAAAAAGAATGAGAGGAAATAATTTAAGTGAGCAACTAGCCAGTACCATTCGCCTAAACCACATTAACATGGGCAAGGGTGCATAGCTCTGCGAGTTCTGCTTCCTGCAAGGTCACGGCATAACTCACAATCATGTCAGAAATCGTCCTCCTCAGTTTTGCGAGCTCTTGGAAGGTGGAGTCTGCATGTGATCCACTTCAGTGTCCCAAACACTCAGCAGGGTGCCTGGCACTTTGTAGACGTGCGATAGCTGTGTCCTTGAACTGACTTACACCCACCAACCAGTATATTAAAAACAGAAAGTAAAAGATAAAAAACAAGCTGTGTATTTCTTCTAGACACAGTTGTAATTTACTATCTGGGAGAGTCTCATCAATCAACCATTTATCTCCAGTCCTTGAGAAGATAATTTTCCTTCAACAATTATTATCAATACACTTTACCAACTTGAGACCACAGCAAAACTGAGCTTATGAAGTGTGCCTGCCTTTTTTCATCCTTGAAGTAATTATACCTTCAAAATGCCAGCAGCAGAGAAACTGCACCAGGCATTAGCGACAAGTTAGGCCAGACCTCCAGTCAACAACCTGGGCACTTGAGTTTGGCGTGAGGATTCAGAGCGAAGGAGCTCCAATTATAAAGGACAGTCTATTTAGACAGTCACAGAGGTAGAAGAAGTGAGCCTTAGAAGAAATGGGCTCAAGAAACAAGTTACAGAAGCAAAGAAAGGGTCCTTGGAGCTTAGAGAACAGAGAGGGGAGGGGAAGGAGGAGTGGGGAAGAGGGAGAAGGAGAGGGAAAGTGTGCAAAAAAAATGAGAGTACATGCATGCAGGCCTTGGGAAAAGAAGGGGGTGGGGAAAGGCAGCTGGAGTTGGGGGAAGGTGGGGACACACAGGCTCCATAGAGAGCCTCGCTGGGTCCTCCATCCTGAGGACCTCTATCTAAGGTCTCAGGGGAGGATCTCAATAGAATATTCATCAGCTTTCCCAGTGTGCCTCCTTGGGGTCTCCCCTGATTGGTCAGTGCCAAGGCAGGGGGTCATTAGTCGTTGCAGCTGCTCCTGCCGGCAGCCATGGCGTTACTCAGTTTGATTTTGCTGCTTCTCTGGGCCTGGAGCTGAAACCTATGTCACCTTCCAGGGGTTAACACTTAAAGGAGTGGTTGTGCAAGCAGTGCTTGTAGCTTAGCCTGTTGCTAGGCACCTGGAAGTCTCCGCCCTGGAGACCCTCTGCCCTTGGCCCATGGTTCCTGCTCTGGTCATGCCTGTCTAACTGCCTACCACAAAAACACTGACTTTTGGGGTTTCCAGGTGACAGTGTTTTTTAAATCTCAGGTTGCAAAAGCAGAATCACTTTATCAATAACGTGCAAGACAGAGACATGTCCCAGGCTACTCAAGCAGGGTCATAAATCAACTCCTCGACGCTCTGTCTCCCAAGATTAAAAAAACAGAGATCATGTAACATTTTGTAGATAGAAAGTCCCATACAAGTTGTCATACATTAAAAATGATATAAAAATGCAATTGCATAGAAGTGTAGTAGTTATATTATCCACCAGATTAAAAATCATTTGATAATTTGGGTACAAAATGAATGTCGATAATTATTTTAACATTACAATCTGGCAAAATACATCGATGTCTTCATTTGCCAAATGAAGAAATAAGTTGTATACAATTCCACTATTTGTATAGAAAAGCAATAAAATACTGCAAATGAGCGATAATGTTTTTCATCTGTCTTTGAAGTCTTCTTCAACCATTTACTTCATTCTATTAAAGGCAAGTTATTACCACAGATTTCCTAAAATCAGTGTATGCTTTGAAAATGCCTATGGATAAGTTTGGAAGCTACTAAATTTAAAATACGAAATGGCCAGATGACCCTGACTAACATCAACGAGAAAATTTAAGTGATTGTAAACATAATTTGCAAGTAAGGAATAATTTTTCCTCTGTTTTACTCAAATCTTTCACTATCTCTGCTCTCGGTTTTGGCTCCTTCAGCTCAGTTCTCCTTATTTTCTTAATTCTCTTCACACAGAAAGAGGCTACGACAATTTTGCTACCACGTCTGTTAGACTCATGCACAAATATTCCCAATACTTCGCTTAATTATCTCAGCTCAGCGGCGTCATTAAAGTGGCTTGAGTCAAACCCCAAGGCTACCGCTTATTAGCTGAGTGAGCCTGGACAAGTGAGCTCAGTGCTTAAGCCTCAGTGTCACCGTAAATGAAGTAAGAGCTGCAGGATTATCATGAGGGTCGAATGTGGCGAAACACACTGGGTTTCCTAAACTTCCAATGAAGTTAAGCTGTTATTGTTATCACGGTTAGGCAACAATGCCCGTGCTGTGTGGGTTGGCGCAAACCGCGTGGCTCACTTAAATAACTCTGGACTGAGAATCAAACGCGCTGCCCTGAGCCCCAGCTCCGTGACCCTGGACAAGTCGCTTATGTCAGGACCACAGCTGTCTCGTGGGCAAGCTGAGAGATGTACGTGAGACAGCCTCAAAGGTCTCTTTCAGCTCCAGAATTCTTTGTTCCGAATTCACGTAACGCTCTACATTTTTACTCATGACGTTCTGGTCAAGCACTGGAATGGTAGCCATTTATCATTAAAATATCATAAGCTGTAAACCAAAATAAGTAAACCAATAAACACATAAGTGAAAGTGGACCCATGAAACCTGGTCACATGCTTAGAGCCAGAGAGGATCCAATTTGATATAAAGTCATTGTACTCAGGTGCTGTGTGGCAGGGATTCTGCTGAGCAGGGTATCTGAATGGAGCACCTTGAGACCAATGTCGCAGGGAATATTTCTGCAAATAATTAATGGTGTGTGGATATATATCTCCAGCTGCCCTGCTGGAGCGCCGTGATCTCTCAGAGCGGATTAGTGGTCCTCACCCAGGTGCTCGACCATCCCTGTACACACTTTCCTCGATGATCATTACCCTGAAATAAATCCAAATTAAATTTTATGAACCAGGATTGAAATTATATGCCTTCAGTATTGAACCTTCTAATAGCAGTTATTTTTATCGAAGTATTAAAGCAATTGGCTTGAGTCATCTTGGAAATGCTGCCTTCATATTTCAAAGATGGTTAGGAGGCCGTCAGCACACATTACCATGGACTGCAGCTATTTGCTTATTAAATGATTTTTACCAGGAAAAACCCATTACAGGAAACATCTTGTTTACAAGGGTGTCCTGGGGATAGCAAATAGAAAGCAACATGCTACATGGAATTATAGAAATAAAATAAGCTGATTCAGCCCACAGATTCAAAAGACGTAGGAGACATCATTTTGCAGATCAAAGACAACTGCAATTTAATGGGACTGACAGATTTGTACTGTGGGATGTAAACATTGGGTAAAAATATTCACTCAAAACTACAGCGACCACCAAGGTCCATTTCAATACTCTGGCATAGGTGCCCGTATTCAATGACTCTTCGAAAGCCCTTTTCTTGGCTTCACCCACACCGAGCAAAAATGAAGCAGAAGCCCTGAGCACACTTGATACAGTGGGAAGGTTAAAGGAGAGATCAAGAGAACAGACACTGAGTGAGAGAGCTCTGGGTAGAGGTTTAACCTCATAGAGTTTCAATGACCTCATCTGTAAAATAGAAACCATAATGAAGCTGGGGTTATTTTGCAGAGTCAAATGTGATGACACATAAGGGGAGGTTAATTCACTGAGAAATTATTGAGTAAATGGGAACAGCACTCAGTACCACTATTCACCCTCATTTTATAGCTTACAGGTCCTAGTAGGGTGAACCAGCAACATACACTCCTTTTTTCGTAGTCTATTTTATACATATCTGATCTCTCACAATAGATCATCATTGTCGATAGCAGCAGAGATGGTATCTTAACCACCTCTGCCACCTTTGTGTGTCCCCCACACTGCATTGAGTAGAACTCAAAAGGTTTGGATCATGAATGAAAGAGGAAAAAATGAATGAAAAAAGAGAGCCCGAGAGTCCCTTAAGAGGACCCAATGAAGACACTATCTGTGAAGCAGGCATCTGAGAACACCAGGATGCGTGGCCTGCTTGTCCTGGGAAAAGCTGCAAGAGAGGTTATTGCTGGCAGGAGGGAGAGTTATACTCATGGCAAAAAAGGCAAATTGTGGGTCTACGACATCCTCGCAGTAGACTGCATTCACATGCACCCTCATTTTGCTATTGGAGAGTGACTTCGTAAGACGGCATGAAGTCCTGTGGCTCCAGCCTTGCAGGGCACTGAACATTCATTGGGAAGGACTCGGGATGAGGATCTGAAAACCAAGAGCAGGCTCACACCTTGAGCTTGTGATGTTCCTGCTGAGGAGGCCAAGCATGTGTCAAGATCTAATTTCTGTTCAGAATTTTAGAGACAAATGGTTACCTGGAAGCCTAAAAGGTCTAAGCATCTTTGATGAACCAGAAAAGTTAGCGTGTCACAGTTGGCCAATTGGCTGAGGTTGGTTGTTCCCTCCCAATTTGTACGTGGACTGGGGCATGTTCCTCCCCTTCTGAGGGTTCCCTGCGGGGGCATAGAGGTTTCTATCCACATTAGACTGAAATCTCCAAGGCTAGAGATCTTTCTAACTGTCACATCACCCAGCAGGCTCCTTGTACCTAATAATCACTCAAAAGAAAGGTATCGTTTAGAGTATCATAAAGCACATGGAGTTCAACGTCCCACATACTTGACCATAACCTCCTTCCCAAAGGCTTCCCCACAGTTTCCTCCTCATCTCAGAGAACAGGGCCACCAGCCTCCAGGTAGCTCAGTACTAAAGGGGGACACAGCATTCAGCTGCCCTCCTTCTTCATTCCACAAACCCTACCAATCACCTCTGGTCCACCGTGTTCTCTTAACAGCTCTGGAAATGATCACTTCACTTCATCCCATAGGCCATCTGCCATCATTTTTTTTTATTATTGTATTTTTTCCATTCCTGTTTATTTCCCTTATACCCTCTTCCACCTCCACTCTCCCCCTCGCCCCGCAATCACCACACTGTTGTCTGTGTCCATGAGTACTTTTCAGTTTTTGCTCGACCCTTCCACCCCCTAACCAGCCCCTAGAGCTGTCAGCCTGCTCTCCATCTATGAATCTTGTCTCTATTCTCCTTATTAGTTCAGTTTGTTCATTAGATTTGACATATGAGTGAAACCCGATGGTATTTGTCTTTCTCTGGCTGGCTTATTTCACTTAGCATAATGCTCTCCAGGGCCACCATCATCGCTTGCCTGCATCCCTGCAGTGACCTCCCCGCCACCACCCCCCCTCCCCAGCCCACTATGATTTACAGCCAGCTCTATCATTCGCTACTTCGGCTCTGACCATCTGACTCTCGTTAGTGCCCTGTGACATCTAAATTCTTTCATAGGTCTTACCAGTTCCTTCTCATTCTGGCACCTGCTCCCCTTTCCAGGTTCATGTCTCCCCTCAACCTCCCCACCTGCTCCTCAGACCTATTGACCTATGTTTAGTTCTTTCAGTGCAACATCCTTTTTCCACTGGAAGCCTTTTATCCTCTTCTCCTGGAACACTTTCCCATCTCTGATTGCGGGTCTCTCTCTTTCTCCGTCTTTGTCAGGAAGTATGTTTTGACAACCCACTCTCAAGGCTGGCTTAGCTGATGCCTTCGGTACCACAGCCTTTGGGTACCACCACAGATCAGGGATGTCTTTTTTTTTTTTTCCTAGACAAAGGAGTGTCAAAGTTGAAACACAAAGAACAAGTAGGATCCAATGATGAAGATAGAGAGATGAATAGATATCTGGGGAAAAAAAAAACTTTTCTGAACGAGTGAATGAATAAATAAATAAAATTTCAATAAGGATCAACTATAAAACATGTCACTGAGACCCATGTTTTGTTGGTCGCTGCTCATTTTACAGACACAGGGTAAGATACCCAGATATAAATTCTTTCCCTACTTTATTCCCTTTTCAGAAGTTCTGGACATTTTAAAATATATTATAGTATCTCGTTTTGTAGTATAAGGAAACCCAAACTGCCCAGCCTGACAGATAGAGCCACAAAAAGTCAAGAAATGAAATAGAGGCCAGGCTGACTCAGAGCTACTAGAGGGTCTAATGTTGACCCTTTTAAACCGAGAAAATCTTTGTGAAAATGAACTATATCAGCAAATGCAGGCATTTAAGGAAGGTGGGCAGCAGAAGTAGCTAAAAGAATTGTATGAGCCACTCTCTGTGAAAACCATATTTTTATAATAACTGAAAAAGATCTGTTATAAACCAAACAATAGAGAAAACGTTCAGACCTTTGATATCTGTTCCCCTTGACGCCCCCATTGAAAGCTATCCTATTATGTTTTCCTCATCTCGTGGCTACTCTCATAACTGAGCAGGACGCTACAGAAGCTGAAAGTTGAAGGGCCCTGGTGAACCAGAATGTTTTTGCTACACAGTAAATATAAATGGTTGTTTGAGGTCCACAGTGATTTCTTTTGGCGTTTAAAAAGCCAACGCGAAAGAGAGGACCTAGTAATCCCTGCATGTCATGGCGACTGCAGATACGAGGATGAGTCAGAAGCCCTGCAAGGGCAAGGAGACACCCTTTTTTTTTTAAGGTGTTTATTCTTTTCTTTTGGGGGGAATAATTTTTTATTGTTGTTCAATTACAGTTGTCCCCCTTTTCCCCCATTACTCTCCCTGCCTTGCCCACACCCCCACCCACATTCAGTCCTCTCCCGCAGCTTTATCACAACCAGTACTGCACACGTGGATAGACAGACTAGAGCTTCTCTATAACATTTCCAGAGCCTTCCTTTAAAAGGGCACCCACTTGTCCTGACCTGTGTGGCTCAGGGGGTTGGGCATCATTCCTCAAAGTGAAAGGTCACTGGTTCAATTCCAGGTCAGGGCACATGCCTGGGCGGCAGTCAGGTCCCCGGTTGGGACATGTGCGAGAGGCAGTCAATCAATGTTTCTCTTACACATCGATGTTTCTCTCCTTCTCTTTCTTCCTCCCTTCCCTTCTCTCTAAAAATAAACAAATAAAATCTTTAATCCAAGTCAAAAAATAATGGTGGCAGAGTTACCTAACAGTATGTACATTATGGATATGTACACAAAGAAGAAAAAATGTCTGATATCCCCAGTGCAGGGCAAGTGGCATAAAGCCCAGTGGAAATAAAAGTATTGTAGGATGAATTGTATGACATACTTCCTTTGCAATAGACATCCCTCTGTCCCTCTTTCTATCTTTTATTTCTTTACCCTTTTATTGACTCTCTTTTTGTCTTCATTCTGTGGAGGAGGATGGGCACTGAACAGAGGGATCTACAGGGGCTTGTTTTGAACTCAGAAATTGGAGTGACCCAAGGCACCCAGTGTACCAGGTGCCCCTTAATGACTCAGGCGTTGGCACTCTGTAGCAGCCCCAGAGCTGGCAGAGTTGGTGACTTCCAGGAACGCTTCACCGGAGTCAGCCCCCTCTCCCAGGGCTTTAAGCAGAATTACAATGTCAATTAAGTTTATCCCATCCCCACTCCCCTTTTCTTTTCCCAGGGATCGATTAGCATTAGTTGAATGTCTTAAATCCCTGACTTAACTATGGAAGACTGGAAAGTAGATTGGTTTGAGCCCAGTCCAGTCAATTATTACCTGGGCGATCTTGGGCAATTTACTTAAACTTGCTGCGTCTCACCTCTCCACCCTCTAAATAGAAATTCATTCAGTCATCAAACAGTTTTAAAGGCTTAGTACATGACGGATGTGGTGCTAGAGCTGGATTTTTAATGACAAAAAAAAGATGACATTTACTTTAATTGTCAATAAATAAGGTAGTGGTAAATACATAAAATTGGGAGAGCATTACCAAGATGAAGCTAAAGGAGAAAAAAGGCTTAAAGCGTCAAATACCTTGCTCACTCCATGGTCGGCACTTAAGACATACTGCTACCTCCTCAGGCTGGTTTTTTCCCAAATTATCCTATGCTCCTACGGAAATTAAAACTCCCATTCCTTCAATGCTGCAATTCTCATTAAGGTATCAATCTATCTAATTAAACAACAGAAATTCACCCTTGGGGAATTTATGCTTCCCACAGAAAAACTTGCCCCTTTAAAAATGGAGCTGTTTAACTCAAATGAAATTCGGATCAAGGCAACCAATAAGTACCATGCATCCACTATGCTCCCAGTTGTATGAAAGATGCAGTCCCCATCTTCGAGAGTTCTGAAATCTACACGATTTGTGATTTTCACAATGTGTTAACATATCAACATGTTAACAATTAAAGAGCTACTTTTAAAAAGCAACAGATGTTTTCAATGATTCAGACATTTCCAAGACCCCATGTAATTTCAAATGAATTATGTGTTGTGCAACCATAAATGGAATAGGAGTTCAGAGAAAGGAGAAGTCATTTTATGGGTGGAAAATATGAGGGAGGCCAAGAACAGCTAATGAATATTGCCACCCAAGCCACACCCGCACCAGCAGTTGCCACCCATCATCAATATTCTAGCCCAGCTCCTCAGGGAAGCTGGATTCCACTCACCAATTCTCTCCTCACCTTGTAAATAGTTCGACGTCCTTTGCTTAGTAAAACAAAGGTCATCATTATTTCGCAATGAGAGCAAATATTGAAAGGACCAAAGCCAGCTACACTCTCAGAAAGAAGTGAAGGATGAATCTGTGAATGAGGGGGGACTCTTGTCTACAAACACGGGTGTAATGAACAGTACCAGCTCTTTGTAAACGCACGGACGCACTCGATTCTCTCAGCAGCCCTGAGTGGGTAAGGATGAAGAAGGGTGCCTTGGCCAAGACCTCCCAACTGGGAGCCGGAAGATTCGCAGTCAGACCAAAGCTTGTGTTCTGTTTACCTCTTAAAACTGTCTTGTAGTAGAAAAAAAAATATGTGTCGTGTTATTTCTTAAAAAAAAACTGATAGTCGCAAAGAGGAAGAGCCTGTAATAGCGGAAGGATCCAATGTCGATTCGATCCTTGCCGCTCAGAATGAGGTCCACACGCCAGCAGCACCAGCCTTGCCCAGGAGCCGGCGGCAAATGCAAAGACGTGGCCCTACGCCAGACTTCCAGAATCACAGACAGCAGTTTCACGAGGTCTGCATTTCATTCTTATGTGCGTGAAGTCTGAGAGGCACTGGTCTGAGAAGTTTCCACATCTCTTAATTGCACAGATTAATTAATACATAAGAGAGCTGTTTTTATATAGAAAGCACCGTAGAAATGTAAGACTTGATGAAAATAATAATTGTGCTCATGTATACGGACTCAGTATTCACATTTAATCCTGCAGTTGCATATCAATAACACGCAGAGCTGGAGTTTTCAGGAGTGTAAAGGTAATCCAGCTAGATTCAGTTCAGATGTGATCACCCAGTTGCGATAAGAAATTTATATTAAGGTGCCAATTTAACAACTATCCCATAAGGCAGACTGTACTCAACTAACTGTAGGAGGAGTTGTTAATTTTGATTTTTTTTTTCTCACCGCTAATCTCCTCTCCATGATTACATTCTATAGCGTTGTTAGCCAGCCAGTAAAAAAGGTCCATTTTCAAATATTGTAAACCATGGTAAATATTGCACACTGTTCCTCTTACAATCACAGATTCTCCCCCACGCTTATCCTGTTTCCCCTCACACTCACGTAGCAAAGGTGTAGATGTGAACATCTGAAATGTATCCATTGAAGAAGGCAGCCATGTGCTGGCTCTTCGTTCTGTGCTTCCCCTGGCCCTGGCGGGCACTCGCTGGGTGACCACGCAGCAGGACTACTGATGGGATTTTAAATGACGCGCCTTGGTATTTTCATAGAGGGAAGGGCCATGGGCCATGGAATCAAACTGCCTTGAAATCCCGGCTTTCTTCACTTTAGACTTGGACGCTTGTTAGATCATTTGCCTTCCCCACCTCAGTTTCACCATATAAAAAACTGGTATTAAAAAGATGCAGAGAGGAGTTTTCAATTCCATCTTTTAAGATGCTCTGCAGAGGTCTGTATGTCTAAGGTGTTAGAGATCATGTCTACATCAGTACCCAAACCCAAATCATTTTCCTGGTGTTTGAAGGTATTTTGCCTCTGTGCTTTATAGCGTTGTATTCACTGAGCTCTCTGCAGATGTTTTGGAAAGTACCCCAAGAAGGGATTCGTATTTTGTCTCTCTGGGTTTTTTTTTCCCTCAGCCCCCTCTGTGGGCACTCTGCCCCTTCCCACCCCCCACTAAGTGCTGGCATCCCGGGGTCTACATGGGTCCCCCCACTAACAAGAGAAGATTCCCACTCTGCATCTACTGTTCACAGCTCCCCTCTGAGGGCCACTCCCTAAATCCGCCTCCCTAGTGGGCATTTCCACGGTTGCCCATCGTCACCCCAAAATGTGTCCAAAAATGAACTCACTCTTGCATCTCACAACCCTGCTCCTCCTCTTCCTTATCCCCAGGGCCCTGTTAACAGCCCCACCAACCATCCGTGACTCGAGCCAGCCACCTAGTTACCACGCGGCTTGCCTCTCCCTAACCTCCTCATTATTACTGAGTTTGACCAGCTGTCGATTCAACCGCACAGACGGCTCCCGTTGCCCTAACCCTCTTCCACCGCTTTCTCTGAAGCCATCGCGGATTCCCACATACACACATAATAGCGCCTTTCTCTCAGCCTCCAGCCTTGCCTCCCGCTAAAACTCTGAGGATCCCAAAGCTAGCCTTCAAGCTTCATCAGATACAGACGTCCAGGCCGAAAGCGGTTAATTCAGTACCGGCTGTGGGGAGAATTTGCCTTTAACAAACACCATCCAGAGATGCCAGTGCAGGTCAGACCAGGAAAACTAATTTAATCCACTCCTGGGAAAGGGTGAGTGATCGTGCCGCCTCTTTGCTTTAAACTGCTCAGCGACTCCCTTTCACTTTTAGGAGCAATTCAACATTTCTTAACAAATACACTTGCCTCCTTTTCTAGCCTCGTCTTCTGCCACACCCCCAAGCCATACATGCAGTTTGAGAGAGCATCACATATGAAAGACTCCCCAAATCCAGAAGAATGGAGGGAAAAGAGACAAGGAAGGGACCTATTATTTACTGAAAACATGCTTAGTATTAGCTCCTTTGATCTCCACAGGTGTTACCATCATCATATTTAAAAGATGATAATTTATAAATGCAAAGAAGCAAAGAAGCATGCATAGGTCACACAGAGAGGGACGGTGCTGGGAACAAACCCCAGTTAGTGAAATATTAAGGCATCTTTGGCTTTTCTACATTTCTGCCATGGCATATATTTCAGAAAAACTGGTGAGGCCAATCCACACACTACGCCCGTTATGGCCAAACGAAACAGGCTAAACCTCAGTAAGACAGAGAGAAACATGGCGAGTTCTAACATGGCCATGGATGGCTGAGAAGCCGAAGGACAGATCAGGAGAGCAACAGTCTCAGTGCAGACGCCTAGGCAAGATGACATATGTCAGAGAACAAGATGCAGACCTGGATATGGAAGTGGGGGTGGAGTGGGGATGGGACTAGGATATAGATATGAATACGACACAGGCATAAACCTAAATACAGATACAGATACTGCAAATGCTCAGTACGTAACCCTGCAGGTACAACCACAGAGTGTAGACATCAGTAGGGGTCCTGTGGTGTCTACCCAGCCACACCCGGACCCCGAATGTGGTAGTGTGGATGGTCGCACCTCAGTGACAAAAGTTCAGGCATCTTCTCAGTGGCTGCAAAGTCTTCCACTTTGGCAGGCTGCTCAAATCATATTTGCTCCAGTACAGAGCAGTTGCAGGGCCCTCCGTCAATGCCAAGCAACCTGACTAAAGCGCTATGTGTGCCTATTTATATTCAGACCCATGCCCAGAAGCTCCCAGAGGTGTGATAAAGGGTTGCTTTTCAAGTGGACATAAAATATACATGGTTCTTATATTAGCTACTGCATATTTCTTTGGTGCCTAACCCCAGATTGATAGCCATAGGTCCAAGTAATTAGGAGAACACTCCGGAAAGCGAGTACGGTTAACTTTTCATAGGCTCAGATTAGTGAAATCCTTCCAGGCCTCGGTCTAATCAGTGTGATTCAGTTCAATCGTTTAAAAAGGCCTGCCCACCCCGACTGCCTACTGTGTGCAGGGATCTTTGCTAGAAACAGCAGGGCAGCCATGGATACAAGGCAGTCAGAAAGACGGAAAAGGGGGGTGGGTAAGCAAACAAAAATGGTGCTGAGCCCAGACCCCTGGCTTTGAAGCTCGGCTCTGCCCCTCTCTAGACATGCAGACTTTGAGCAAGGCTGTTTGGCCTTCCTGGCCTTAACCTCTTCATCCTCTGAAGGGGCTTATCCCTTCCTCATAAGGGGGCTGTTTAAGGAAGTAAATATGCTACTACCGGTAAGCCGATAATTGTAATGCCAGACTCCGAGGTGTTTTTCTGTCTGATGAGGGAGAGAAAGGAGGGCCCAGTGAGCCGCGGCCTTGGGAAACTGAAGAAGGAAGAGAACAGCCGGCCCTGGGAGCTGAGCCCGGGGAGGCCTCACAAGGGGCAGAAGCCGAGATGGGCTTCATGGGGTGGAGAGTGAAGGGCGGAAAGAGTCACAGGGAGGACTCTGGGTGCAGAGAAGTGAAGGCCCAGGGTGTGTGGCCTTAGGGACTGTCACCCGTGGGAGGCGACAGAAAGCAGCAGAGGTAGGAGGTGTAAATGAAGTCAGGAAATAGCTCAGGCTGGGAACCACGGTGAGTGATTCCCCATTGCGGAGGCTCGGACACTTCCGAAGTGTCCCAGGCAATGGGTGGTGAAACGACTTTTCTGACCATTGCTGTGACTTGGGAAGCTCACCCTGATAGCCATGTGCACACCGCATTGGAGGAAGACGGCAGAGAGGTATTATTTCAGCCAGGGGAGTCGTAAGGGAGGTGTGGCTCGTACAGGGTTAATCAAAACAGAAAAGAGAAGCGAAAGAAGCTGTGGAATTGGGCGCTGATTGAAGGTGGAGTAAGCAGGAAAGGGTGACTGCAGGTTCAACATTGGGGGGCTGGGAAGATGGGAACTGCCATGGGCTGAAATTGACAACATAGAGGATCCATGGTGTAAGAAGTGCAGTGCGCCGCCCCTATCCCTGACCTGGCAATGGGGCATTTTCTGCCCAAATCCTAAAGGCAGCCAGTTAGTGAACCAGTAACCAGTAAACCCAATTTTGCCCCAGATATTGGGCCTCAGTTAAGATTTCGCCTCATAGTGTTACAGAAATGATGTAGAACATCTCCGTAGAGTATTTATTCCATAGTAACAAAATTATCGACAGCTTTTTCTGTGATGCAAATGAGATCCTTGCTATCAGTCAATGTTCAAAAAAATCTTAATAAATTGCCTCAGATGTGACTAGGATGGATATTTCTGGAGTGTCAATTAGACACAATTATAGTTTGAGTTGAATAATTACCCTTCCTTGTACATATTTTGATGATACGTTTTTTTTAAAAAACAGACTAATTCGCAAAGAAAAAGATGATAGCTTACATGCCATTAACTCCTTTAAAGAGAACGCAATTCATAAATGAAATGCCTAATTTAAAAGCAATTTAGAAAAACAATCCCAAAGATAGGCATTCAAGACATAGCCTGACTTTCAACAAACCAGGGTTAATGGCAGAAGGAGGCAAAGGAGAAAGTAATGAGGAAAAAGAGAAACAGGACACGCTAGCAAGGAATAGGGAGATAAAATAGGCTATTTTGGGAAGAAAGGGAAGAAAAAACAAGCGAAAGAGGTTGAAGATAGATTCTCCAGGTGGTAAAATTTCAGTGATAATCTCTGTGTCTGGATACACACATTTCTCTGAAATGTCTTCCGTTCTTATTCGTTTCTCCCCTTTTCCACAACCAGCTTGTCATCACTTTACTCCTGAATTAAAGAGATAGCTTTTCACAGCTTCTCTGCATCCTTTCTTGCCCCACAATATCCCCCTTGTCTGTGCCTTTAGGTCACATGAACATTCTCCAAATATCTCTTTTATCAACTCAATTTCACATACCCAGATCCACAGTCTGCCTTCCAAATTAGTCTAATTGGGACTAGGCCTTTCCAATCCTTCAAAAATATGGCCTCGTGTACCTCAAACCATGGGTGGCAGGTGAGATGTTGGAGAAAACCACACACGTAGTCAGACAGGTCTGGGTTCACACACTGCATCCATTTGCTAGGAAGTAACATCTTGAGTATCTCCGTTAACTCATGCATAAAACAAGGATAATTATGTCTTTGTGCATGTAGCTATTACTTGCACTCTTATCTTCATTAGCATCCCCTAATACTATTTCATTCTACTCTGTACCATCCGGACGTTTGCCAGCTGGGCGCCACAACCCTTACTCCCTCCCACCTGTAGATAATGCACTACTGTTTTTCCCCCACCTGCCGTATAAAATCTGGGGAGACATCTATGCAGATGTACACACAACTATGCAGAGATAACAAACAGGAGTATAATGGAAGAGGCTGGGCCTGAGAGTCACAAGGATTTGGATCGAGCTTCCACACCAATTCTGGCTGCGGGATTGGAACACCTTATTCAGTCTTTATGAGCCTCAGTCTCCCCTCTTATTAAAAAGAACTGCGTAAGCATCATTCAGCTAATATATGTTTAGAAGACTGGCACAAGGTCAATGCTTAGTAAGTGGTCACTGGCATTCATTGTAGAAGGTGAGTACTAATGTGTTCTAGGTCCTCTGAGAGTCTTCCCTAGCAAGTTCAGCCCGTATATACCCATGGCCCTGTTCTCCCTGGTCTTGCTATACCGTCACTCCAGTAATAATTTAGTATGTGCTGTTTTATGCCTAACCAACCACCCTACCCATTTTGGTGTTTTATGACAGTTTATTTAGGCAGTATAGATTGAAATGATAATTTTGTTCATTAGTTACTTTTTATGTGCCTGTCTATGGTCTTATCTAATAATCTAAAAGTTACAAAGAGACAGGAAGTAAAGCCAATATAAGCACGAGGGGTGACCATGTACTTTCTGAGAGCCAGAGCAAAATAAAAATACGAAGCCTCTTTCTTCGCAATTATGCAAGAATTTTAAGACAGTGACCAAAGAGCATTCAACTAAGCATGAGGGGCTTCCAAATACTGGACAGCCTGCAAGCTCATAAACGCAGCCCTGCTAAGCTCCTCCTCTAGCAAAGCGTTAGATACACAGGTGGCTTTCAGCAAACCTTTACTGATTCACTAGAAACATTCCGATCCTCTTTGAAATGAGACCTTCGCAGCTAGTCCAGGCCTTTGGGTCCAGATTCTCTAAACGCTACTTTTCCCTCTTGCCTTCGTGTAGATTATGCACATACGGGAATCAAAGCTATAACCAACCCAGAAGCAAAACTATATTGCCTTTTTTTTTTCATCTTGGAACATTGGTTTAGAAATGTTTCATTTTGACAAATCATTATAACAAGAGATCTTTCCAGATGATACTCAAATGACAGTCTTTACTTTTCAGACTTAAGCCCTCACTCTCCTAGGCTGAACAAGTAGTCTGATAAGTTATATTTCATTCTCTGCCAGAATGTATTGATTATTTCCCAGAGCGACTGCCACCAAGCCCTTGGGGTTTGTGACAGCTACAGGTAGTCAGTTAAGGTATTTGTTTAAGGTGTTGCCTTAGGGACTCATTTCATTAAATGCTAATATTTTCACGTCTTCCACACATTTGAAAGCCCCTTTCCTTTCTCTTGAAGAAGGACCTCATTCTTTGCTTTTTTCCAATCATAATTCAAAGCGTAGAGATAAAAATCTAGTAAGTAAAGCAAAGGCATACAGAGCCTTTGTCTCTCTGTTTTTCAGCTGCTGACTTTTCCCTGGAAGACAGAACAATCAAAATCTTTTTAGCTTTCAGCTTATTTCTGGTCATTTCTGTTTCCAATCACTGATAGGAGTCAATTGGCATATCTCACTGATGAGAATGGTTAAGAGGTTTAAAATACTGTGGCCAAGTACATGTTTCATTGGCATGTTTACATACATTTTTCATAAGGTTTGGTATTCACAGTAAATGCCATCCACCTCCCTGGCTCCCGCGTCCCACAGCTCATCGGGTTCATTATTTAGTTCAGCCATCAGGAGGGGGCCTGTGATGGAGTCATAATACAGACGGGAAGACGCATAGACGTTCCGGCTACTCATCGAGAGCCGCCGCACTACTCAAGGGCCCGAGCTGACGGCTAGCGTGTCGGCTGAAGCACTCTGCCCTTCAGGTCAGAAAACCCGGCCAAAGCACCCTTTAATAATGCAGGAAATGTCCTGCATCTCAAAACTGAGAAGTCGAGGAGGAAAGTAAGCTCCAAGGGGAAGTTTAATTCACTGGCTCAGCAAAGCTACCTGGAGCTAGGATCGCTCCATCCCCACTGTCTTTTGCAAGGCGGCGAGGTGGCAACATGGCGAGGTGGCGCGGTGGCCCAGTGGCGCAGTGGCTGCTGGCAGCACCCGAGGATCAGCGCTTTCTTGTCCATTTCCAGCAGGAGAGTTTTGCTAAGCTGTTTCTTCAGAACCAATCAATCTATACTGCTTTGGCGGAATCCCGCTTCACATATTCTTGTAGGCCCTTGCCCTGTGGCCTGGGGTTGGCTGGCTCACACCAGTCACAGCCACCCCGGGACCCCCGGACAGTCATTCTCCCCAAAGTTGCTCAGCCCCCAAATCCAAGCTGAGCACTCCTCTTAGTTCCTAAAGGGAAAGGAGAGCTCAGGGAGGAGGTGGCCATCACCTCTAGTTTCTCTTTTCAGTCACCTACTCGGATATGAAGAAATTAATGAATTTAGGAGCTTGGGTTAACGTTGTATTAAACCCATTATTCTCTGTTTCTCCTACGTTCTACAGTAGACAGCTGAACATTGAGCACTATATGTTATAATTCTTCATTTACTCAGGAATGAGTTCATTTTACGGATAGTTTAAAGTAAGTTAAATGCAGTACGAAAGCCACTTATATTTAATTTCCTTTATCATATGGCACAACCATTGACAATAAATGAGATCACGAGTGAAGGTACAGAAACCAGAGGGGTGCAAAAAAGAGCTTCATTCACCTGCCTGCCGGCTTCTCTCAGGGAGGGATTAATTCACCAAAATCTTAGTTCTAGTGTGAGAGCTTTCAAAACCTTTCCTTCTCTTCTAAATAAGAAATTAATATCAAATGATTAGAACTGTGAAAAGTATATATATATTCATGACTTCACTAAGGCTGCAACGTACCCAGTGTTGTGCCAGTATTAATGGGAGGCAGCAGATTTCCTTTGCGCTAGACTTTTTTATTTTTGCTAGGCTTCTGTTAAAAGAAATTTTAATTACACACAAAAAACAGATATAACACTGATGTAATGATCTCCCATTTTCTTATTATCCCATTTCAATAACTTTCTACATGTGGTCAGTCTTTTTTTCTCTATATCCCCCTACTTCCTTCCATCTCCACCTCCTCCATCCTCTGCAGTATTATATTTGAAAAAATCTTAAACAGTATTATATCATTGTATTCTTAAATACTTGTGTATGTATCTTTAAGAAACACAAACTTATTTTTAAAATAAAGCCAAAATACCATCATCATAACTAAAAAAATTAAAATGTTTTTAAAATAATCCCTTAGATTCAGTCCAATCCACATCAGTATTCAAAGTGCATGGAAGCTATTTTTAGAGGGTAGCTTTAGTCCCTACACTTGATTTGATACTCTAGTTCAGAGAGATGCGAATTATATGCACAAAGGGGTGAGAAAAGTTACGATCCAATCAAGCACTAGATTGTATGGTCCCAACCCGTGGGCTCTGCAAAGTCAGAGGAGGCTGGATGGTTAAACAAGGCTATTGGAAAAAATGTCAGGATTACGTGCGGTTGGAGAGGAGCCTTGGAAAGCATTGCAGGATCTTGATTTTCTTAAAAGCTGATGACAGGGTTTAAGACAATCAGGCACAGTATAGATGACTAGATGAAAATGAGAGTAAGTGTGCCGTGTGCCAGGGATGGCGAAGAGATATCTGATGCGTGTGATTGAGTGGGGAGCGATCGCGGTGGTTAAATTTGCAGAAAATGGATTAGCCCTTATCTGTGAGATGCCGCATAAAGTGCAGAGGAGCCTGAGGAAAAATCAAATGCTTTCAAGATGTTTGGTGACTGGCCGCCTGGTTGGAGACTTAGCCACATTACATACCAGCAATGTGACCTTAGACAAAGAGCTTAACGATTCTGAAAACTCATTTTTTTAATCTGTAAAATTGTATCATTCGTTCCTGTTCTTCTCTCATGTGGGGACTTTTCAAAGATCTTTTGAGATAATATCATTAGCACTTTGTTATTTGCAAAGCACATAAGCTATTTAATATCAGGATAACACTTAGGTAGCTGGCAAATTACTTCCAGATCTGTCACCTTGTTTTTCTTCTTTTTATCCAGTGAGGTGGGTTTCCTTATCCCAGATTCTAAATGAGAAAATTCAGTCCTCAAGTGTTATTTACCATGGTCACATACAAGTTGTAATTGAAAGGTACTGTTATTGTTATTCATATATATATATGTGTGAATAAATATATATATGAATATATATATATATATTTAAGTTCAGGTTAAGCAAGATACTGACATACATCTTTACATGGTGTTTAAGGCTTTCCATGGTGGGAAAATGTAGCAAACCATGTGGAAGTCCCATTCATTTAAACTTCCTGATATTGGGGCTGCAAATGGTTATAAGTGCAAAATGAATCCCCAGTTTTCATACTAGATCTTCTCCACTTGGGATAATAATTTTGGTGGTTTCTACAGTGACAGAAAAGGTAGTAAGAATGAAAGAGCTGAAAAGAGTCTCATGATAACAAAGATCTCTCACTCTGCTGTCTATGGACAGACCAGAGTTCCGCAATATGAGCAATATAGGTAAATGTAATGAGAACTGAATTTTTTTTTAAATGAGTTAATAATGGATTCCTGGGTATATAATGAAACTTAGAAATATTTTTTATTATACACAGTGGTATTTAATAATGCCTATGCTACTATAGACAGGACTTAGAGGTTAAATAAATTAACAGCATTGTCATTCTGTTTTTCAAAATTATACCCGTGAATCTCTTTTGGGCTTGCTATGTATGCTGTAGTGCTACAGAGCTAGCATTCATACTATTCTTTACAAAACTAAACTCCAACAATTTGCATCTTAACAATAGTTCCTTTGACCAAAATTACTCACGAGATGAGAATAATGGGATCCTGCTATGAGGAGATAATAGCTACTTGCCTCGTCAAATCATGCTTTATTCTTATTTTTCTTCCTCAGGATATAATTGACCTCCCAAAAGTAAATTTATAAGTACATAGTTTATGTGTAAAAATATATTCATATATATACTGAGGGGCTTTCAGAAAGAAACTATTTCACATATCCTTATAAGCTTTCAAAGGCAGGGCAAGTTAAATTTCTTCTACTAATTGATTCTTAGCTACTCGGCACCCTATGACCTATGCAAGCAAATCTGATGGAAATGTGACACCTGCCTGCCTATAATGGGATCCCTGCCTGACTCATGGCACTGGGTAATGGAGGAGCCCTTGGTTATAGTCTTCCCATGCCGAACTTGGTGATTTCACACTTCATAATGTGCGAGTATTACTTTAAAATGCATTAAACTTCTAAAGATAGCAAATAGCCTTTTGGATAATGCATTTTAAATAGACTCTGAATTTAGAATTTTTAAAAATGTTCATTTTGTAGGACATCATAATAGCTTTTATAGCATTGCTCCCTGTTGGCGTGGCCCCCTCGTTCCCGAGGCCCGGCCTTCTTCTTCAGAAGAAGTCAGAACTGAGGTTGCCAACCTGTTTCTGCTGTAATCTGAGCCTGGCCTCTACTCTCAGTAATGGGCTTGTATCTCGTCCTATTTCATTTTTAGAAGCCATCTCCCTGTCAGGAGAACTGATTGGGTATTGTTTAATGCGCAGAGGTCTTATAAATAGCTTTCCTGGCTAAAAATTGAGCATAGAGATTTCAAATCATTCCCCCCTCCCTGATACATTATAGCTGTTTTGTAATCTTTATTATTAGAGAAGATGACAGTACACTCTGACATAAATCATCACTCATATTAATACAGTACACATTTTAATCTCCCTAGAAGCATTACGCTGTGTCAGGGAGTGCTGACATCTGAAGGAGAGGTAATTTTTGAATATGAAAACACTTAGTTCTAAGTTTTCATTAAATATGTACTTAGCACAAATGCATTCATATTCTTTAACCAATTCTAAAAATTTAATTATGAATTACCTACAATGATCAAAGTTATTTTGGTAAAGTTGATTTCTTAGTTTCAAATGCTAAATGGAATAGAGTGAGAATGTATTTAATGGATTAATAAATTATATAATTGTCAGTTTGGAAATTGCTATCTACTTCATAATAAAATCCAGATTTCATTAAGGCTTTATCAAGAGTTTCATAAAATTATATTCTACTTTCATTCAATTATTTATCAGCCAGCCAAATTTAAAATGGTGCATAGTTAATAATTTTTTTAGAAATTTGAACTCTTTCCACATTTGATCTATTTACTTCCTGACAATGTGTGGACCTAAATTTTTTTAAAATAAGGAATGGGAATACTTGGAAAATGTGCCTGGTTGCTTTTAGGAGAGAGCTGTCCTTTTATAGTCATAACAGGGTTGGGGAAGGGAGAAATATTATTGAAAAGTTAGGCCCTTCCCCATGAAATTCCTGATTTCGCTTTAGCTAACTCGTTGGCTAAAGGTGGGCAAGAAGATTCTTCAAAATCTCCTTTTTTCACCCTACCTCAATATGTATAAATGGTGATTTATTAATGGTTAAATGGTGAGAAATTATGCATAACGACATTTAAATTCATAAGTACTTTTAAACAATGTTCATTTTTCAGCTATTATACAATGATAAGAATGAAAATGATGTGGAATGAGGAAGAATGGAAAATAAAAATGTGTTTGGGAAAGGGTAAGAGTCTTCCAGCCAGACTGAGGTGGGGAGAGGGAAGGGCCTTCCAGGCAGAGGGAACAGCGCACACAGAGGTCTGAGAGGACATGGAGGGCTTAGAAAACTGCAAGTAAATCAGGCTCGCTAGCTCAAATTGCAGGTGTGAGGAGGAGAAGTGAGGGATGACAGACGGGCATCCATGAGATCAGAGGGGCGGCGGCTAGTCCTACAATATGTCCTGTGTCCTGTGAACCGTAGAGAGCCACTCAAAGACTGGAGGCTTACCTTAATAATAATCCCAGTCACTTGTTGAGCACCTTTTATTTTACCATCAATTCTTCTCTCTTCTACAACATTTTTGCTTCCTCTCACTACATTATAGCTTTCAAAATAGGGCTTATATATGCTTGTTATGCTAAGCATTTGCACATAAATTGCCTTCAAACCCTACAGCAACTGTAAAGGCAGGTGTTATTATCGTTATTTTTCACAGAATAGTCAGAGCAGTTAAGTGATTTGACCAAAACAACTCAGCTTCTAAATGGCACAGCCAAAATTGGCACCAAGTATCTCGGGCTCCAAACCCTGCCCTCTTTCCAGCACATAGGATTCTCACGTCCTATGAATGAATACACAGTGTGCCCCTTCTCCAGGCCAGACTTGGTCTGGGCAGATCATGCTCTGCGCTCGTCAGAGATCCCACTTCCTGCGCAGGTCTGCTGGTGGTTAAAGCAAAGGGAGGACAGCCTGAGGGAAACTGTCTGGGTGGCAGTGGAGTGGCAGGGTCAGGGGCAAGGACCCCAGAGCTTAAACAGAATTACACTCCCCAAATAGCTTTTTTTATGACTGCCAAGCAGTGATAAGTTCCTAGCATGTCCTGCTCCTCATTGATAAGTAAACCTTTTCGGACCAGAGCAGTGGTATGACTCATGGGTACTTCTGTGTTTGTAAGCCCCTTCCTCCATTAAAAACACACACATATACAATAAAATATAATAGAAATAAATACCCCTACATGTATAATATATAAAATTATATTTTATGACTGTGTTGGAGTAAAGATGACTATAATCCAGGTGGGATTCATTATAGTCTGTTTATTATGATGATATTTATTTTTCCTTCTGATTTTAAAAGAAATTAAAAATTCAAAACTTCTCTGAGTCCCTACCTAACAGTACCATGAGGCCTGGGTGCCATGGGTCATCAGCCCTGCTGAAGACCTGAATGTTTTCCACCTCCACATGGTAAAGGAATGCAAAGTCAAGGTCACAAAGTGCCCCTGTCCTTGAGCAGGGGCTAGAAGCCGGATCAGAGTAACTTCCATCCATGAGCCGAGTGTCATACGAGACTTGGGAGCCACCTTCCACCAGCCTGCCCCGGAAGGGTGCGTGCAGAGAGGCAGCTTCCTGAACTCCCAGGGAAGCAGAGTCGAATGGACAAAGGCCACATGGTTTCCAAGAAGAAAAAATATATTTATAACACTTTCTTAAATTATGTGACTGTAACCCCCCACTCCATGTAGTGGTGTGGGAGGTTACTGTCCCATAGATACAGTAAAGTAAACAAATCCCATTTTTCAGAAAAATCGTCATTGCACATCTATGATGTTCCAAGTCCCATGGCCCAGCCTCTAGGATGTGGTAGCAACTAAACAGACCCTGAGGCCACCTCTCAGGTGCCTGGGCTCTACCGGGGAAGGCAGACTTGAAGGAATTCATCACACAGTTAAATTATAGTTTGGCCTTGCACGAAGATTTACCAAGTTTAACTTTTAACAAACATATGTACTACAGGATGGGAGGCAACTTTTATAATCTGACTTTTAATAGAAAAGTAACAGCTTACAATAAAAAAAAACAAAAAACACCTGTCTCTTCTGATACTGCTGCTGTAAATTTCCATATCTCATTTATTGTGCCATAAAATTTACATGAATGAAATACCTCGACCTCTGAAAATGAATGCAAGACCAGCTCACAGGTCGGGCTGGGCAGGAAAGGAGTAGGCAAAAAGCTGGAAATACTTGAAAATACTCTGCATGAAATGCTAAGATAGAGTATTTAGAAGACCTGAAAGCTATGCAAAAGATGGAGAAAGACAATGCGGAAATACTGGAATTCTAGAACCGGGGGTGGCGGGGTGGGCACTGCTACTCGAATATCAAAAGAATTGTAATTGCGAAGCTGATGAGTACTTATCATGAGAGTGAGAAGATTTATAGGACCTGATATAAACAGATGCAGAGAAGATAAAGACATGATTGACTTCTCTGCAACCAATCACAAAGGAAAACTAGGAAGGGCTGGTGGGTCAGAGAGCCAGCTCTGGCATGCCCACGAGCAACAAGCCATTGGGGGAGACACTGGGTTGGCCTGAGAGTCCTGGTCTTGGATCCATGTCATCTCCAGACTGGCGCTCTCTGGAGACCCAGAGAGAGCACTGCCAGCAGGTCACATGGTTGCAGGCGCCTTCTGTGCAGAGCCCACTTTGCTGTTGCTGGGGACTCTGCTGCCTGAGCACCTACACAAAGTCTCAGTTCCAGAGAAAATGAAAAATTTCACTTTTGCTTCAGAGTGAAGGGAACGGAGTGAGAAATGAAGACAAAGCCGGGCAGGCAGGACCTCTGGGGATGAACTTTCACAGTCGTGGCTTCCAGTTGTTTTGTGACACACGGTTGATTCACAGAGCTTTCCTTTGGCACTCTTACTATTGTGGGCAAGAGAAGGGAATGCTAATTTCGGCAAAATCCATATTGCTGCCCCCAAAAGAACAGGAAATAATGAGTGCTCTGGAAGAGAACACAGACAGACAAGGGGATTCGCAACCAGAAAGCAGTAACATGTAACAACAGCAGCCGTTATTGAAATCCTCACCTCCTCTTCTAAGGCTGAAGAGGAATAGACCAAAAGCATCCAATGTTCCTTGGATAGGAATCAAACTCTCATCCTTGGTGGCTTTCACTGCTAATTTCATTGATTGCCCCATGTTAACTGGGGCTCTTGGAATGTATTCACACCACTAACTCGTCCTCGGAAGGGTGCCAGAGGGACTGAGCGGTGGTTTTGTGAGGTGGCTGCTGGCTGCGGCTCCGTGGCAGCCTCACAGCTAAGTGGCCGCCGTGTGCTGGCCGTTGGGGAGGGTTTCTGATTGTGACTGATACTCAGAGAGTGATTAAACCTGTTTGGAAAGCTAGCCAGAAGGCAGAGAAATTGAAAAGGGACTGGAGTTAACTCCTGTGGGGCACTGACTTTCACCTCTAAGTGTTAACTCTTTGATGTCTTCAAATTCTGGCTGGATTTTCATGCTTGCAGATGGATGTACGCATTTGAACCTGACAGAAAGTGCCAGCCTAGGAACAACCCAAACATTTGCACATGTGAGAGAGACCACGGAAGTGAGGCCAAGAGAGATTTCAGGATGTTGAATTTGCATAGGTAGATTGTAACAGCTCCCCAGCAAGGACAGTTGAACCATCACATTTAATTTAGACCTTTCAGTAAAGACCCTGAGAGTAGAGTTGGAAAGAGTGAGACTTACAGGCTTTCTCTGCTATCGTGTCATTTTTCTCTACCTCGTCTAGGTTCAGAGCTCAAATAAGTACAGAATGTTCTTAATGTTAAGAGACTCTGTTTCATAAGAAATCTGCCCTTTGACTGTACAGTTTGTGTATCGTCTTGTAAAAATGGGTGTGCTGTTTTAATGGAGCTGAATATTATTTTATTGCCCCCGATTCTTTCTACCTGAGCATGGTTGGGTTGGAGGAGGCTAACGCGCACGACTGGTCGACCTCTCTGGTCCTGTAGAAAGGCCACTCAGCGCTTGATAATTCTGCTTCTGCTGCTCATTGTCCACATAAGTCAGGAAGACCAGTTTTTTTCAGCACGACTGCCAGTTCACCACTGAAGACAGAGCCAGGGTAATGCAAACCTACCTTTTCTTTTATGCTTTTGTCTTTATTTTTTTAAAGATTTTATTTGTTTATTTTTAGAGAGAGGGGAAGGGTGGCAGAAAGACATGAAGAGAAACACCAATGTAGAGTTACCTCTCGCACACACCCTGCTGGGGACCTGACCCACAACCCTGGCATGTGCCCTGACTGGGAATCAAACTGGTGACCCTTTGGTTCGCAGGCTGACGCTCAATCCACTGAGCCACACCAGCCAGGGCTTTTTATTTATTTATTTTTTCCTTTGTGTTGTGAAAATTCTCCAGCGAAACATTAGGAGTCTCTGGGAATGAGGAAAGCTATGCGAGCACCTGGGGAGAATAAGGGTGCAGGTGAGAAGCAGCTTATTAAGTGCTTTGGTAAAAGTAAGAGAACTAATTTGTCACACTGCATGACATTCAAAGAGCAAATGCTTTCTAGATTAAAATGCTAAGGAAGGTAAGTCTGTGGAGGATGGAAAATTCCAAAGTGTATTTCTTACGGGGGAGGGGGTTGCTGAGTGGGACAAGAAAGGATTTCACTAGGAGGTAAAACCAAGAGATTTGTCTTCCCTCCGCATGTTAGTCATTACCAGCCTGAGCTCCTTGAGGCCCTAGTTTATCATTTCTGATTTCCTGACACCCTTCGTGGCAGGCAGCACAGAGCAGGTGCTCAGAGTGTATTTGTGGAGCTGCAGATTAGCAGGGAGGTCACATCCACATGCTTCAGGGGTCCTCTCCTTGATCCTGGGAAGACGAGGGTCTGGAAGGAAGGCATCCCCTGCATCCCCCTAACCAGCCAAAACCATGAAAGTACCAAGTGCTGTGGCAGAAGCTCCAACTAGAAAATGTATTCACACCGCAGGAGCAAAGCCTGGAAGTGATTTTGTTAGTGACAAAAATGTAGAGTTGATGGACATTCCTGTTTGGTCTTGCTTTTTAGGAGGCCGGGTCATTTAGGCAGGGGCAGGGGGAGTGCCCCCCCTTCTCTTCTTGGTGCTTCTGGCTCTCTGACTACTTAAAACGACCTAAGGCAGATGAGCAGCAGAAAATGAAGCTTTAACACACACGCATGAGGAATTTACCTGAACAAGAAGAATTCCAAAGACAGGCCAAATGAGTTACATATGTCATTCTGGACTGAGGACAAGGAGGTAGGGGTCTGGGACTTCAAAGGTTAGTAAGGTGATATCACAAAGAGATGAAAAAAAGTTAATGCTTAGTCAGGAAATTTTTTGGTGGGACAAACAATCTATGAGGCCTGTCTGGAAAAAGTCCAACCATTGTTACTCTAACGAGAATGGTTTGTGCAGCATCAGTGTAACCTAACAGCCAAGCAGGGAAGACTGGAATGCACGTGTGAACAATGACGCCTCCACTGTACTACTCAGTGGGGGGGCGGTAGAAGCCATTGAGTGAGCGTGTGTACTGTGTGGCCATCACATTCAAAATGACTGAGCGAAGAGAGCAACAACTCTGCATCAAATTTTGCATTATTAAGCTTGAACATTCCTCCACGGAAACTATTCAGGTGATTCAGAAGGCCGCAGCTATGGGCAACTGGTGATTGGCAGCTTCATCACAACAACGCGCCCACTCATGCATCACGTCTCCTGCAGAGTTTTTTGGTGAAACGTCAAATCACCCAGATGACTCAGCCCCCCTATAGGCCAGATTTGGCTCCCTGTGACTTCTGCCTTTTCCCAAAACTAAAATCACCTTTGAAAGGGAAGAAATTTCAGACCATCAATAAAATTCAGGAAAAGACAGGGCAGCTGATGGCGATTGGGAGAACTATGTGAAGAGGTCCGAAGGTGCCTACTTTGAAGGAGACTGAGGTGTCATTGTCCCATATGCAATGTTTCTTGTATCTTGTATCTTCTTCAACAAATGTCTCTATTTTTCATAGTACATGGCTGGGTACCTTCTGGACAGACCTCCTGTAAAGAATAGGACACAGAGCCCTCTGATCAAACGGGGCTTGCTGGGTCCCCCCCGGCTCCCAGGTCTAGTTTAGGTTAAACTATAGTCATCTGTGATGATAGTGTCTTCCTGGAACAGGCCTTCGATGGTAAATTTTTTTAGGCAGTTGAAGGAAAGGTCAGAGGTTCTTTTAGAGCCTCCTGGGCCTTAAAACTAATCAGCCTAAAATAATCAACCTCCAAAGCAGGCATATTTGGAGATGGCAAACTCTGTGCCCCGTCAGTTGGATGCTTCGGAAAGGTGGTGAACCATTGCACACACGCCCTCCGTAACTGTGCACACACCTTCCAAAACTGTGCACATGCCCTCCACAACTGCGTGCACACAGTCAGCCCTCGCCCCTTGCCCCCCAGTGCAAAAGTTAAGGATAATAAAGGTTTTCGTTAGATTATAGATTTATGGAATCATCATAACCAAATCTATGTGACAGAGGAAGCCACCGGAAGACAAATGAAAGAAGTGAGCTATTGCTGAAACCTTTTTCCCAAATACAGAAGTGTATCTCATGGAGTCCCTTTGCTGAGTAGAGAGGTGAATGGGAGATGACCGCCAACAGCACATGCAAATTCATCTCCCTTGGAGATGACTGCCAACGGTACATGCAAATTCATCTTCCTTTCTATCTGCACTAAGATAAAACCGCCCAACACTGACGCTACTGATCAACTGTCTTGCTTCTTAAGCACGGGGTCCTCTTTCTTATACACAAACAAGACTTCATTTGGTGGCAAGCTGAGGGACCCAGGGGAAATGCATGGGCTTTCTGTTGTTCCCTTCTCCTGTCTGTAACAAAAGTTTAGCAGTTTTTCAATTATTGCAGCATGCTTTGAGGATCAGTGGAAATATAATTGTAAGGTGTTGGAAACACTTTACAGGGAGAAACCTTCATCTTTCAGTATCAACTATCACAATAGCCTCTTCCACTGATAGTGTCTTATTGCTTTTCATATATGCTAATAGAAAAGGCTACTAGTTACCTATGATTTTAGTTCTCTGGAAATAAATGGCATGAAATGAATAAATCATGTACTGCTGTAGGGTTGCAGGGCACAAGATTACTAAATTATGCACTATGTAAAAAAGAACGCTGGAAAGAAATCAATCTTTGGCTGAGCTTGGGTGATCCACACAAGACAATTCTAATGAATGGGTTAGGGACCCTCTGTGCAACGGTTCTTATAACCTAGTTAGGTTGGTAATTAGGACGCAGGGACAACCAAAAGGGGAAAAAATAAGCATGTTGAACAGCAGCCAAGCGAATTGTAGAATAATGAAGAAATATCAAACAGGGTAAATCAATGGAGCTAAAAGACACAAAGGGGAAATGAAAAACATTCAAAGATAAATTACTGTAGGCCCAAGGGTTATGCAAGCAATTTACTATAAATATACTAGAAAAAAAAAAGAGAGAGACAGATGTAGGTGAACAAGGAAATACAAAATTGGTACTGCATTATTAGAAGGAAGAAGTGGCATAAAACAAATGGGTGGCAAAACAGGTCAGCGAAGAAGAAAGAGAAGCATTTATGAAAAAATACGGGTTTTCTTTTGTAGATGGCATACTTTTTAAACAAAAGTTTGTGCTATCTCATGATGTGAAATATGATGTGAAGGAAATTTTGCCAGCCACATTTTTAGTTATGAAAACTGAGGTTTTGGGTACACCATGGTGACTATATGTAATACTACTGCATTGCACATTTGAAAGTTGCTAACGGTAAATCTTAAAAGCTCTCATCATAAGGAAGAGAATGTTACCATGTACGGTGACAGATGTTTACTAGAATTATTGCGCCGATCATTTTGTAATACATACAAATATTGAATCATTATGTTGTACAGCTGAAACTAATATAATGTTATATGTCATTTATACCTCAATCAAAACAAAAACAAAACCCCTGAGCTTTCAGCTTCTCTCACAGTCATGGAAAAAAAAAACAGGTTTTTATCTTTCCACCACATATGGAGAGTTCCAGCCAATCTACCCATTCAAGCGGCAGCAAATTCATGGTTCTCTTCTTTTTTTTTTTTTTTGTTTAGTTGACCTATAAAATGGTAAAGTGCACTAACATGTGTGTACAGCTCAGTTAACTTTTATATATGAACACATTTCTGTGGCTAGCACTAAGATCAAGCTACAGAACACTTCCAGGACCCCAAAAGGCTCCCACTTACCCTTCTCAGTGTGTAACCCCCAGACATAACGATTATACGTATTCCTGACCCCATGACTTAGTTTGGCCTCTTCTGAGATGTCAGTGGAATTCTACAGCACGTACTCTTTTGTGTCTGGCTTCTTTCATTCAACATAATATCTCTGAGACTCATCCCGTGTCCTTCTCTGACCTAGTAGTCTATTCCTAGTTATTGCTTGATAGCAGAGGCTGGCAACTTTTTTTTATAAAGGACCAGGTAGTTAAAAAAGAAAAAAGGGCTTTGTGGGCAATATAGTCTCTGTCTCAACTATTCAACTGTGTCCTTGCAGCATAAAAGCTGCTGTAGTTGCTATGTCAATGATGAGTGTGGCCGTTTTCCACAAACGTTATTTACCAGGATTTGGCCCGTGGACCACATTGGCTTATTCCTGCTCCCCGGTGTTCCGATGCATAAACATACCACTATTTACTTATCTGTTCTCTTGTTGATGAACATTTGGATTGCTTCCCAAATTTTGGTGAAAATAGGCACTCCTTTCTCTTGGATATACAGTGTTCCTCAGAGTGGAATAAATGGATCATATAGTTCATGTTATGGTTAGCTTTAATAAGTACTGCCAAATAGTTCTCCAAAGAGTTCTAGATGCTCTGCTTTCTTGCCAGAACTTGCTATAGTCAGTCCTCTTCATTTTTAATCCTGGTGATTTTCTGGCGAGTTCTGTTTATGGTTTTAACGTCTGTTTCCTTGATGAGCAATGACACTGAGCACCTTCTTTAGCATTTGTTGCCCATTTGAATATTCCCTTTTGGGAAGTGCCTGCTCGATTCTCTCGCATATTTTTTAGGGGCTGTTCATTTATTATTGATTTGCGAGAGTTCTTCATATATTCTGGATACAAGTCTTTACATGCATTATGAATAGCTTGTCCCAGTCAAGATTCCATTCTTAGCGCAATCATAAGCAGTCGATATCATGATCTCTTTTTTCTTTTTCAATAAAGTCCTTTCGCCTTCTCCTCAAACCAGCCCTGAGTGGGTCATGAAATTAATCAGGACACGTGAGCAGTATCTCTGGCATCCAGGGGCCTGTGGAGAAGAAAAGTCGGTTCTGTCCTGAGGAAGCGAAATCCAGCCTCTCACGCTGTCCTGGCCTTGTATTCATCTTCTGCCCCTATGAAAGTGTGGCAGGGCCCCGGACTCCAGAAGCAAAAGTAACTTTCAGGGAGGAAGGTACAAGCGACTCAAAGATGTTTGTGACCAATATTGGGAATTATACCCCCAAAACAGAGCCTTTCCTAACTCCTGCACCATTTCTGTCCCTCTGTGCTAAACATGGTAGGACAGTAATGACCGTGAAATTGGTCTTTATAATATTCTTTTACAAAGGAAGCCAGGACGCCATGAGGTTTGTACTGCGTGGCAGATATCCTGCAATGAGCCAAGAATGTTGTCCGAGTTCTACATTCCGTGCTACACATTCCCTCTTTAGCTATGCATTCTCGCACTATTAAGTTATTGCCAAGCAAAGGTGATTTATTAAGATGAGAAGCAGACATTGCTGAAACAGGAAAAAAAAGAAACAAAGAAATAAATGTTTCCTCAGAATCCACAAAGGAGAACAGATGTCAGCAGAAACAGATGTATGTTTCTCCGGGGTGAAAGAAAGAATATTAATGCAATCAGAATCCTGGTACCTTAAGTAACCAAGAAAGTAGAACATCCAAAACTCCGCAGAGTTTCTTCATGTGATGCTGTGCCTTCAGGAGTGCCACCGAAAGCAGTGCCAACTACCAGTGACAGGCTTTTAAACTATTTTTCAAAAGACAGGAAATGAGAATGGGACTGGGTTATTTTTATATGCAAGGTTGTATTTGCCCAATTTTTAGAATTAGAAACCCATACAGATGATTTACCTGTAGGAAGAAGTTATCAACTTTGGATCCTATCTAGCTCAATCAGTTGAATGGCTAATGTCTGCTCATGACTCTCATGTGACATGATGAATGATTAATTCCTTCCCCAATTTCAACATGTAATACAATATAAATTGTTTAGGTAAACATCTTGAGAAAAGGGACCTAATGAAATGACCAAATGGTTTCTAAACTACAAAATAGAGATGACTGTATAAAAAGGTGAAACTTCTGTGTATCAACTACCAAGATTAAAACATTGAGGAGAATATTTGCAGCAAAGGTGACTTTGAAAAAGCATGATATATTGGTTATAAAGAGCTCCTGTATATTGATTTTAAAAAAAAAAGTAACACATTAACAGCCAAATTTTTAAATGTTTTGAACCAATAGTTAACAAGAGAAAAACTAAAATTAGTTTAAAAAAATTAAAATAATGTTAAACCTGACTAGTATAGGGGAAAAAAATGTGGTATCAATTGTTACCAATCAAATTAGCAAAGAGTACTTAAATGAAGAATAGTTGTGGTGGCCTGATTATAATAAAATAGGAACAATTACAAATGTTGTTTGGCATATACATTAGTGTAGGCTTTTGAAAGCAGTAAGAAATAGTAATAATATTTATATGTTTTTACAGAGTAATGTTAGCTCTTTCAATCTACTACAGAAATAATCATAAATTCACAGTAATTTTTTAAATTATATTTTATTGATTATACTATTACAGTTGTCCTGATTTTTCCCTCTTTTCCCCCCTCCCCCCAGCACTCCCCACTCCCTCAGGCAATCCCCCTACCCTTGTTCATGTCCCGGGGTCAAGTATATAAGTTCTTTGGCTACTCCCTTTCCTATGCTGCACTTTACATTCCCATGGCTATTCTGTAACTACCTATTTGTACTTCTTAATGCCCTCACGTGTTCACCCATTCTCCCACACCCACCCTCCCATCTATTTATCTTTAACCTTTGGCATTGTAATTATGATGTGTCTTGGGGTGGGCCTCTTTGCATCCATCTTGCTTGGAACTCTATGAACTTCCTCGACTTGCATGTCTATTTCCTTCACCAAATTAGGGAAGTTTTCTTTCATTATTTTTTCAAATAGAGTTCCCATTTCTTGCTCTTTCTCTTCTCCCTCTGGCACCCCTATGAAGTGAATGTTGGATGGCGTAAAGATGTCCCAGGGCTGCTTACACTATCCTCGTTTTTTTGGATTCCTTTTTCTTCTTGTTGCTCTGATTGGTTGTTTTTTGCCTCCTTATGTTCCCAAATCATCAATTTAATTCTCTGCTTCATTCTACTGTTTTTTCCCTGTAAATTGTTCCTTATTTCAATTAGTGTATCCTTCATTTCTGACTGGATCTTTTTTATTCTGTTATGGTCCCAAGTTGCTTGAGCATCCTTATAACAAGTATTTTGAACTCTGCATCTGATAGAGTGCTTCTCTCCATTTCATTTAGCTCTTTCTTCTGGAGTTTTGATCTGTTCTTTCATTTGGGCCATGTTTCTTTGTCTCCTCATTTTGGCAGGCTCCCTGTGTACATTTTTATGTATTAGTTAGAGGTGTTTTGATTCCATGTCTTGGTCGTGCAGCCTAATGCAACAGATGTCCTATAGGGTCCAGTGGCACAGCCTCCCCTATCACCCAAGCTGGGTACTTGACGTGCACCCTTCATGTGGGCTGAGTACACCCTCCTCTTGTAATAGAGCCTTGATTGCTATTGGCAGATCAATGGGAGGGATTTACCCAGGGCAATTAGCTGCCAGGATTGGCTGTGACTACTGACCACCAACCTCCACCCTCCATGGAGGATCAGCTGTGCAGAGCCAGGGTGTGGTGCTTGGATGTGGTCTGTAGCTGTCCACTAGGTGCACTGGCCCTGGAGTCTCCCAGTGGTGCATGCCAAGGTCAGCCCCATCTGTGTTTTGCCCCAAGCCACTCTGCCTGTGCTATAAAGCAACCTGAGATGGCTGCTACTTGGGCTGGGCTTGGAGATTTCCAGGTGAAGCCAAGCTGTGAATCTAGGCTGCTATTCCTGCGCCTGGGGCTCACTGAGGCCAGCTGCTGCTTATTTGAGAGGATTTGGGAAGCTGTGAAGCATGATCCAAGACCATTCATATGGAAAAGCAGCTTGGGTGGGCCCGTGAATTGGGTGGGGGTGGAGTCTTTGGGGATCCCCAAAGCGGGTCAAACAGTGATAACCAGACTGATGGAATCTTAGATACGGCACCAGTCTGCTGGCTCTGTGGGGAGAGGGCCCAGGAAAGGAAGAATGACCTCTGCTCACCTTGATACCAGACACCTCCGCCTCCCCCTGCATGCCTCTGGTAACCCTGAAGCCTCTACCCTGGTGCTGGAGCCCGGAGGGAGTGAGCCTCAGTAGGTGAGTCTGCATGTGGGTTCTTTAAGAGGAACTGCTTGGAGCTCCAGAAGTTTCTTCCACCAACTCAATTCCTGCTGTTTTTTGCAGCCAGAAGTTGTAGGGACTTATTTTCCTGGCACTGGAACACTAGGCTGGGGGGCCTAGTGTGGGGCTGGAACTCCTCACCCCTGAGATATCCCTCCTGAATTTTTATCCACCACACGTGGGTGAGAGACCAGTCCATTGCACATCTGCGCCCCTCCTACCAGCCTGGATGAATGTGGTTTCTTCAATTCCGTAGTTGTCAGATTTCCATTCAACTCGATTCTGTCGGTTCTGAGCAATGGTTGTTCTATATCTTGTTGTAATTTTGTTGTGGTTGTGCAAAGAGGCAAGCCATGTTTGCCTACACTGCCATCTTGACAGGAGGTTCAGATTTCACAAGAAATTTAAATAAGTCATTATTTAATCTCCATCTCCAGGTCAAATTAATTACGTTGAAATATTCTTTCGAAGTTTTCTATCATTCTTTTTCGCTGGTCTTTAAATATTTTATCTTGTCTCATATCCCACATTATTATTCAATTAAAGAGGTATGGTAACATAAATTAAAGTAAATTTACTGAGTTAGAAGTGATGTAATTATATAAATTATATGTAATCCAGGAGAAGTGATTATGCATAATGTTAAACAGTGATTGCAACAATATTTTAAAATGTGTGCATACCAAAAGACTGAAAGGAAACACACTAAAATATACCCAACTATTGTATGTGACTCATGGAAGAGGGGATTTTGTTTTTCTTTCTTCCCTTGAATATTCAAACCTGTCCTCATTTTCTTTAATAGGATGCACTTCTTCTATAATAAAAAATGAATCATTAAAGTAATTTTTCTCTCCTTCAAAAGACTGCCACACCTACAACCCTCTTTTAAGATAAAAATGGATTTTTGGTCTCCTCCCAGCATCTCTGAATAGCAGTTCTCCGCCTGCCACTGTCTCTGTCCACTTTCTTGTTCCACCCTGGCCAGGCTTGACATTTGGTGGTGCAGCCAGGAAAGGGGAGAGCAGATGGGATGACCACCCCAGATGGTCAGATGGGATGAATTCTCCTGCCTGTCTAGGAGTTGCAGGCACACAGTACCTCAGCTGGTGTCAGCTGAGCAAGAGTCTAACTGCAAAAAGCTTGACCTGAACTTAATCCCCCTTCTAGTGGCTACTGAGTCCCTCCTTTTTGTTTTTAAGGCCTGTTGCAAGGTACAATTACTGCCTTACTTTATCCAATTTTTTCTAAAGGTTTGACTCTAGCTCTGACCCACCTTGTTTCCATGGGAACTTTTTCTTGGCAGTGACAAATGACCTAGTCCCGATCATGCATACATTAACTCCAGTATCTTTCCCTCCTGTGTGTCTTTCTCCTTAAGCACAGAGAAGTCGGTTTGAAAGCCAATCTAGATTCTCTCGTTTGCATCTTTCAGTTTGCTTCTTGTCAGGTGTCTAAGGACACTACGTTTTTCTGCAAACCATTTCCCACACTCTGCAAATGTTCCTTAAAAGCTCTCTTTCCACTTCCGTTCCCCCATCATCTTGGTCTCCTCTATTATCTTGTTAGCATTTGCTGGGAGATCATGAGGTTGGATGGAAAGCGAAATCTAAAAGAACACCAAGCTTAGCTATGTTCACAGAGGTGCTGAGTTGGAGGAGCAAAAACTTACTCAGTTTCCTGACTCACAGGGGTCCCGAACTTTCTGTTCTGTATTTTTCAATGATTCTGCATCACTCTTTATATTTCAGGAGCTCTTTGTTTTTTTCACTCAGTTCATGTTTTTCCCTAGTAGACTCTAATCTCTGATAGACTTCCACAGGTTTAAAAAGTGATATAAACTCTTTTTACAACCCATTTGCCAAAAATAAATGGAAAACTAATTTAACTGTTGTTTGCAAGCTTTTTGACAAGCTTCCTCTAAAAATTACTCTTTCTGTAGGTAGCTGAGAAAGCACAATAGGGTGGGCATTTTACTTTTGACCATGCCATGACTTTTCCCTTGCAGAGTGATAGCACGAGGAAATTTTTTTTGTTTTATCCTCAGCCAAGGACACATGTATTGATTTTAGAGAGGGAAAGGGAAAGAGAGAGAGAGGGAGAGAAATATCCATGTGAGAGTGCAAGATCCATTGGTTACCTCTAGCACATTCTCCGACTGGGGACCAAACCTGCAACTAAGGCATGTGCCCTGACCAGGGAATCGAACCCGCGACCTTTCAGTCTATGGATAATGATACAACCAACTGAGCCACACTGGCCAAGGCTAGGGGAATTTTTTTTTTTTTTTTGTCTTTTTTTACCTCCTAAGGAGACCGCTCCTTTGGGGGTAAAAAAAGGAAGGTATAACCAGAAAATAAAATTGTTTCACTCAACAGATACAAGAACCTATCTAGCTGCTATTGGGGTTCGAAGAAAAACACTGTGTGATCCCAAGGTGCTTACCATCCCCCTAGGGAAGGCAAGCCTATAAACTGGATAGCGTGACCATGCTCTCAGATGCCAGCGGTGTGCAGGATTTAGCAGCAGTGCCTGAGGAGGAGGAGGATGGGGACCAGATCAGCTGCCTAGAGCCCGGGACTGCTACATGAAGGCCAGAAAGGGAGCCGTAGGGCATGAGGTGGGAGGTAAGGCTCAGGCCTCCTTACAGACGGTATTGTTGGGGGGTAAGGAGGAACCACAGAGCGCCTGAGATAGAGCAATCCCATGACCCATGACTGCAAATAGTTCGTAGCTTCTGGATTCATCTGGTGCTAAATGATGTGTGAGCACTAACTTCTGAGGACATGTTCTTTGGTTTGAGGCCTCGCCACACATTGGCATCGTGCTCCTCGGCATTGACAAAGAGGCTGTTTAGTGGTGTCCATTTGTATTTGATACCCTTCTTCATATACGGCAATTTGATCAACTGAATTCAGTCTTTGAAGCCACAATGAATGCATTTTGTGCTTAAGTAGATAATGCAAATAACAAGAAAAATCAATGGATTAAACCACCATTTGGAGGCATCCTCACTGTATTAAACTGTAAGATGTTTGGAGTGAGCCGCATGCAGAGGGAGTGACTGTTCACAAAAGAGATAATATGATAAGTGGCCTTCTTCTCCCTTAGCAATCAATGTTTATTTGTCCTTAGCAATGTTCTTAATTTCCTATGGGCTGTATGTTTCTCCTTTAAAGTAGAATAATCTCCTGGAAAGGAAGTTGATTACTAGGCAATTCTGAGTTTTTTAATTTAAAAAAAGTCTAGAAATTAATAGAGGCAAGTCAGTAAGGTACAATATATGTCCTTATTCTGATGCATATATCTTAATTCATAGTAAAGGTTCTGTCTCTTTCCCTCTCTCCCTTTCCCTCTCCCCCTCCCCCTCCCATTCTCTCCCTCTCCCCCTTCCCCTCTCCCTCTGCTCCGTGTGTGCGTGTGTGTGTGCGCGCACTTTCCTGGACTAGAGATTAGAGCACTGGTTCTCAGTCTACACAACATCAGAATCATCTGCAGGGCTTGTGAACCAATAGATTGCAGAGCTCATTCCAAGTTTCTGCCTCAGCAGGTCTGGGCAAGACTTGAGATTTGGCATTTACAGTAAGTCCCCAGGTGATGTAGATGAGTCTGCTCCAGAAGCCACACTTTGAGATCCAGTAAAGTAGCAATTCCTTGGACTCAACTATCATACTTCCCCTTATACACACCAGGTACCCACCGCGCTCTGGCCAAGGTGCAGGAGAGGAGACCTAAAACCGCCATCATTCGACTAATCTGTCACTGAGGGCCTGTTGAATGTAATATTTGTTACTACATAAAGGCTTGATTTTTCATAAAGAATCAAAAATTTGGAGCTAGGAAAAACTTGAAACATTATCTAACATAACCTATTATTATCTATCAGTGACAACAGTGAGTCTTCGAGACATGAGCTGACTTGATTAAGATCACAAGACACTTACTTACTGGTGACCCCAGGAACAAAATACATCTGTCTCTGAACTCCCAAGCCACACAGCCTTTGCACTGTGCCACCTGGCTTTTGTCACTTTCATTGCAGAGTCCTTTATAAATCAGCTTGTTAAAGTGAGGAAGCCTTACAAAAGTGAAAAAATTTTTGAGTGCATCTGTCACATCTTTGACATGATGGGGAAGGAAAGCTCACTACCACTGGTTCCCACTCCCTGAGCACCTACTGAGTTCCTGACACTGCGCTGTGCACACATTGGTCCATGGAGCCTGTACAACAGCTCTGAGAAAGAAGTGAGAGTATCCTCATGTTTCTGACATGGCGATCGAGGCTCTGAGGGGTTGCACGGCTTATTCACAGTCATGAAGCTGGGAGGTGGCATCCGGAGGACGAGCATAAGCCTCGAGAGCACTGAGCCAGACAATAGTGACCCAATAGCCAATGCCTCCTCCCCCGAAGGGAACTGGCAAGACATGCGCTTTGGTGATAGGGTGACAAGGAAGGTAGTCAGATCCAGAGGAAGGCAGGTATTAACAAAGAGATTTGGTGTCAGGAAAGAGACGAAAGCTCACAGCGCTGGAATGGGCTTACAAAGTCAGAGGTGATTTGGAAAAGGGCTGACTTGATGCTGAGCGAGCTGAGTTTGGTCCAAGAGTTGGCCTGTTGTCCTGGGACAGGTAGAGATCAGGTGGCCCCAGGTGTGAGGGTGTGTCTGTGGCTGCAGACATGTGCGCCTTGTTCCTGAGTTTTACTGAGTGGGGAGCTGAACATGTCTCCCTCTATAACAAGGACATTGTGTGTTTGTTTCAAAGCTGTATTGAATTACACCTGACATGTTTTCTGAAAGGGAGAGGTGGGTGAAAATCGTGATCCCTTTATTGATTATTCCAAGGGCCTTGAATAGGCACTAGGCTTTGCTTGTGCCTTAGTAATTTGCTCATTATCACTTTTTAAATCAACAATAAGTATTGCCAGAATTTTCTAAAAATTACAAAAGAAAGCTTGGATACCATACTTCAAGTTTTCAGCTATCGTACCTCACATAAGCGCCCTCTTGTATCTGGCTTCTTTCACTGAGCATGAAGCTCTAAGGTGCATCCATGTTGTAACATATATCAGAACTTCGTTCCTTTCAACAGTTGATTACATTTTGTTTATCCATTCATCTGTGGATGGACACTTGAGTTGTTTCCACTTTTTGGCTCTGAGGGATAATGTTGCTACGAACATTGGCACACAAGGACCTGTCTGAGTCCCTGTTTTAGACCCTTTTAGGCACACATCTAGAAGTAGAATTACTGGGTCATATGGCAATTCTATATTTAGCTTTTGGAGGAAATACTGTTTTTCATTGGTTGCACCATTTTACAAGTATTCCAATATTTCGCATCCTCCCCAACAGCTGTTTTCCTGTTTGTTTGTTTGTTTGTTTGTTTGTTTGTTTTTATTACAGTCACTCTAGCAGTCCCCCACACACTTTTTTTCAGCATGTCAGTTGAAAATCCCATAGTGTGTGGTTGGTGACTACGCTGTGTCTAATCTTTCACTGGGAATTTGGGCTGATTAGTTTTACTCAAATCAGGAGGAAGGGCAGGAGCAAGCTTAAAGAACTTGGTTTTTGGATACAGTTTTTTGGGGGTTTTTTAATTTTCTTCTTTTGTTTAATTTTTTGTTGTTCAATTACAGTTGTGCTGAAGACAAAGTAATAATAAAGATATGTTTGTTTAGATGAATGAGTGAATGTATGAATGAATAGAAAAAAAAAGAATCAGTGTATCATGTGTTCTCCATCTTTAGGGAAAACACTTTTTAGGAAAAGTCTGTGTGGTCAGTTACTTTTTAGGGAGAGGCACTGTATTTAAAATCAGGAGCCTGGCATCTGGTGTTGTCTGTCTCGCCAACGGGAGATCTAACCATGGCTTAGCATTAGAGCCTCTCTAAACTTCAGTTCTCTTCTGCAGAATGATTGGATTGGGCTAGGTCATCTGGAAGCTGCTCCATTGCTGACACTCTAAGATACTTTATATTATATTCTTTTGGGCAATTCTTTTATA